>VXBQ01006195.1:1114496-1153684 GCA_013400175.1 Phainopepla nitens | reverse complement strand
AGGAGAGGAGAGGAGAGGAGAGGAGAGGAGAGGAGAGGAGAGGAGATAGTAAGAAAAAGAGGAAGAAAGGGGCATGCTAATGCGGTTGAGCTGCTACTGTACCAATAAATGTGGTGGTAACTATACAGGATTACTTTTAAACACTCTTTTTTCTCTATTCAACTGTACGTAGATAAGATGGAAAATAGTGCTAGAAAAGAATGACCATGACTATAGAAGTCTCAAAACAGGTATCTGTGTGCTACATTTAGCTATGTTACCTTCATTTTCATTTCAGATGGATTTTACAACAGAAAACGATTCCTTATCCTGGTTTTACAGGAAACAGAACAATTGTATTTCTTTTTTTTTTCCCCTTAGAAGTTTAGTACATGAATAATCTAGATTTCTTAGTAGAAGGTCTTATCAGACATTAATCTGTGCCAAATCACGAGACAATGACAACTGTTAACTTTTAGGAAAATTACTTGAACATGAGAGAAAGAAAGGGTCATGACTCCCCCGGTATACTGACATTCCAACAAGTCTGAAAACATATTACCTGTATTTGCAAGGGCAGCCATAGATTTCAACCTTTTTTTGCCCCCAAAGATCAACCATTTCTGTTCTGTCATGTAAGTGTCAACTCACGTAATTAGGTGTAAAGAGGCATGTGGTGCCAATATGTAATACTGGCACAGAATGAGGAATTCCTGGGAAAAAAAGTGACATTTTCAGGGTAATGCCAAATGTCCACATAAACCTACCATTGCCTGACTTTTGTACTGGCTTGTGAGTAGGCAAAATGCCATCCAAACAGACATTCAAGACTTCAGAGAGGCAAAATACCATGTATACATACTACGTATTTGCAGGAAGAACAGCTCCTATCAAGAATGTCAACTCATCCATCTGTCACAAAAATCCAGGTCTGGAGTTATGGGAATGAGCCTCAAATGACCCATCGATAATTTGGATTAGTTTCTAACAAGATTCTTCTTCATCAGAGAGAAAAATTTTGGCCTACTACCCCCTGTCTAGGAGTACAGATAATCATTTTAACAAAGTCTTTAGTGTTTCTCATCTCTGCAAATTTATACATGATAGAGCATGGTGGCTATGCACCTGCTGCAATGCCCTGCCAGCACATTTCATGCTTCAGCTTTCACATAAACTGGTTTCTAACGTGATTAATGGAATTAGACTGGGAAATATCATGCCTAAAGGAAAATGCAGCAGAAGTCACCTGTTTTTATTTGGGTTAGAAGACACAAATCAGCCAAACTTTTCAAGATGGTTGCTATAGCTCATATTTCTGATGGTAGGCTGAAGGGTTTTACCCTGCTGAAGACAGTACTGTGTAGAGCACTTGTTGACCCAAACATTGTTGTTCTGGAACCAAAGACAACATATCTCTCACCTTGGAGCTCTGCTCAAGTTAACTAACCCTGCTGAGAATCAGCCAATTAACTTGGGCATAATGCTCTATTTAAGGAAAGGTGTCATATGTTTTGTATGTTCTTGGACTATCATACTTTAAGAAGTCTTCAAGATACATGGAAGCTTCCAGAAAATAGGAAAACCAAAACTCAAACCCAAACAAACCCACAAAACAACAAACAGCAAAACAAAAGCAAAAAAATAAAAAAAAATACTCCAAGGGGTGGAAATATGCTAGTGAGAATAAATGAGCATGTCCAAACAGAAAAGGCTTGAAAGACTCTTGAAATATAGAAAGATTTGAAAGTTAACTTTTTGTGCATGGGTTATGAAACAGTTTTGAAAAGGTGACAGCTAGAAAATAATCTCCTAAAAACTATGAAGAAGTGAATATGGTTTCTCTTAGTTAAAAAAAACTGAGTTTCAGTGACTGGGCTAAGAGCCAGAACCTGTCTGCAAGGACACAGCTAGTACAGCAAAAATAGTTTCTAATGCTCCTCCCCATCCTGCATTTTATTCTGCTTTTCCTAATCATGTCTACTGCATTTAAACTGGCAAAAAAAAAAAAAAATGCTCCCTAAACTCTTCTTAGGCATGGAATGGCCCATGAACATACTTATACTCTCCAGCTGTCAAATTAGGTAGGCTAGAGGCATGTTCTCTGTTGAGAAATATGTCTGACTTGTGCTAAATTCAAACTTTACTAGGGCCCTGGCAGGGCATCTGCCTATTCTCCTTGGCCTAAAGCATATTAGAGACCTCTCTAGCAGTTTAGCAGCACAGGAAATAATGTTCCAATAGCCAGGACATTTCTCTGGCAGGGTTTATTTTACTACTTCAAGCAAACATTATGTTTTCCTTATCCAGAGTTATATATTCTATGTGTTAGTCTACTAAAAAAAAAAATAAAGTTCTGTTTTAAAATCTTTCTTTCTTTGGACTGAAGAAAATCTAAATATGTCTACCCTCAAAGCTGTGGCTGATTTTGAGTCCTGTCACACCAAAGTCATGCGATTGTATTAATTTCAACACCTGCAGGTCGACAATCTGGTTGTACAGCTGGTGATGTTGACAGGAATTTGGCTTTCAAAAACGTGGGACCCACTTTGAGGACACAGGACTGGAAGAGGAAGAGGAGATGCTCCTTACAAAGTCAAGCCAACATAATCTTCACAAAAGGCTGCCCGAAGTGATGAAGAGAGCTTTAAACTAGAAACAGCACAACTCATGGTAAAGTGCAGTAGAGTTCAATAGTGCTGGAAATCAAAGGTTCAAGAGGATGACAAAAAGGGAGATCTCAGAAATCATAGAATAGGGAAAAAGGAAATTCACCTCAGGCATATATGGTCTAGGAAACAAGCATTAGAAAGTTGAAGTGTAAAAACTTGATATGTGAGCTTGCAGCCCAGAAAGCTAAATGTATCCTGGGCTGCATCAAAAGCAGCATGGCCAGCCAGTCAAAGGAGGTGATTCTACCCCTCCATTCTGCTCTTGTGAGACCCCACCTGCAGTGCTTGCATCCACCTCTGGTGTCCCCAACATAAGGACATGGAATTGCTGGAGTGGGTCCAGGGGAGGGTCACAAAATTGTTAAGAGTAGTGGAGCACCTCCTCTGTGAAGACAGGCTGAGGAAGTTGGGGCTATTTAACATGGAGAAGAGAAGGTTGTGTGGAGACCTCCAAAGGGGCCTGCAGGGAAGCCAGAGAAGGACACTATCTCAGGAACTGCAGTGATATGACAAGGAGCAATGGGTATAAATTGAAAGAGGGGAAATTTGGGTTTGATATTTTGGAAGAACTTTTTACTGTGAGGATGGTGAGACACCAGAACAGGTTTCCCAGGAACGTTGTGTAATCCCCAAATCAGGCAGTACTCAAAGCCAGGTTGGATAAGGCATTGAGCAATTTGGCCTACAGGGAGGTGTCCCTGCCTGTGGCAGGGTGGGTTGAGACTAGACAATCTTTAAAGCCCATTGCAACCGCTTAACATTCTATGATTCTATGAGTTCACAAAGTCATGACATCATCGAGATAACTGAGACAAAAATTCAGATTTAGCAGCATTCATTTTTCTCCAATGAATATAGAGGCAGTTCAGAAAACTATGCCTAACTTCTAGATTAACATTTAGAGATAAAATCCATTTTTGCTTTTAGAGACTTTTAACTTTTCTCCAGTAGCTACCTGATTTTTAGTGTGCTGAATACCCAGCTTCCCTAAAACCTACTTATTTGAGTGATATAAAAAGGTTTGCTAAATTTTGAAGTAAAAAGAAAAAAAATACTTTCTCACTCAGATATGAAGCGTGAAGTGATATTGAAAAATAATAGTCTTTCCACCACAGAGCACATACAAACACACACATGTGCAATGAATACAGCTATTGATACCAGCAGCTATGGATGAAAACGAATTCATTCAAAGATACTGTAAGCTCAGTCCTTATGAGTCAAGAGGTTAATCTGTCTGTCTATATATCTGTTTTGTAACTCAAATGTCAGCCATGTTTACCCTGCTGAAAAGAGCAGAGCTGCAGCTGAGATGAATCCAAAGAACCCAACAAGACTATGACCCCAAATATCTTCAGCTTGTCTCTTGTTTTCTTTGTGCTGTGAGCAATAAATATATCATATTTATCTATCATATGCACATAGATTGAAAAATAATAATTGTATAAGACTGTATAATTGGTGATCATTCAACATTTTGCTAAATATAATATTTGGAATTGTATTTTTAAAATACCATAAGATACCCAAAACTCATGCATAAGAAAAATCTGAAAAAGTGGTTAGCTCTGTACTCACTGACTTTGACTTAACACACTTGAAAATCAACAGATAAAAGGGAGCAAATTGCTAGGGATTGCTAGGGACAGTGAAGCTTTCAGAGAGAAAAGCAATTGGAGAATGAAAGTGAGACCTGTAATAGTAGTTCTTAACTTGGGCATGGGGATGCGAGAAAGCGAGGCAATTTCTGAGACCCAATTATGTGACTGCAACTTGAACTGCATGTGTAAGTGGAGAGGGAAGCACTCCTGTCTTTAAAGAGCTGGCCTAATATTTTCTATGTTGCTGGCTTCACTAAACAAGGGAGAACTGTGGCATTTCTGCCTACATGCATTCGAGATGCACGGCATGAAGGAAGAAGAACGTTTCAACAAGATTTCATTTGGATGTTGACTTAGAACTTTCATAGGATACCAGGCTAACAAAACACTTTACACTCACACATAGTTTCTGTGAAGAATTAGACTTAAGAGCAGACAAAAAAAAAAGGATTTGCCCACCTATCTGAAAACACAGTATTTTGGTATTCTTTTCTGAAAAAGAGAGAAAATATGGGGAAAATAAACCCAAAACTATTTCCTAGTCTTGCAAGATGGGTCTCTGCATTAAAGAAATAGCCTATTTAAAAAAAAAAAAAACACAAACAAAAGAATAAGAACTCAGGCTTAGCTTAAGGCAGTTTTTAGACAAAACTTTTATAAAATAAAATCTCCGCATGTGTGTGATCATTAGGTGACTGTGTAAAAGCATATTCAGAAAGAAAAAAATAAGACTTTTTTTCTTCTGACCTCAATCTCTAAATATACCCTTCTTTTTATTTCCCTTTTCATTCTATTTTTTGAGGGGTGTGGTTTTTTTTGTCGGTTGGTTGGTTGGGTTTAGTTTCGTATTTTGTTTCGGTGTTTGTATGTGTATGTGTGCGTGAAGAAATTAGAAAAATTACAAGACAAAAGCAAGGTGCTTATTCACATCACTACAGAAATGTGGCTGTTTCCCCCGTAATTATAATCTTACCTACACATTTATTCTTGGCCAATGCCAAGAAATCATGATACTGACAACTAGCATATACAGATGAAACTTTGATCCAATGACATACTCCTCTTTTAATGTTCTTGCTGAAACATGCATCTTACGGTGCCAGCCACTCTCCAGCATATCAAGCACACTGATAATTCATACCTGACCTGTAATGGTTTCCAAGGGGGTGGTGGCGAATATTCAAAGCTACAGTAAAGGCCAAGTAGTATTCAAAAAAGTGCAGAATTTTAAGCAAAATCAAATTATTATAGATACCAGGAAAAAAAATTATACTTTATCTTGTTTCATAAAAAACTAATTGAATCTGCTGGAATACAATTAAGTACTTATGTATATTAAGACTAATAATTTCCTCAAAAGAAACCAATCCCATGAAATCCGCAAATTACCTCAATTAACATTAGCACAACATTTTCTGCTTCCGGTAATAGCAACACAACAAAATTCAAGTAACCACTCTTAATAACTATAACTTTTAGTAAAATTTATAGCAGAGAAAAACCATTGTTGCATTTCTGCATCACATGATGTATCTTACTTGATGAGTAGAACAATAATAAAAGACGTTTTAAACGTGTCACCAGAGGCACCAGGCAAAGATGTTAAGGAGGTGAGAGAAAAGGGTATAGAAGAGATATGTATTCAATTTCATGTTATTAAGCATAAAGAAATTAACAGAGTTGGTGATATATTGATTCCTATTACCTGTGGCAATTCTAATGTTTTTTTGTAGCTGGTAGGGATTTCAACAGAAAATTTTGCAATAGATTTTATTCTCTGTGTGTGCATGTGAGTGTGAACACGCATGCAAATAACACTGAGGAGGTCTAGGAGACCAATATTATATAAAGCAAGAAATTTGTTGGCTATTCATTATTAATATAACACAAGACAAGAATATTTAGGTGCTAGATGTTGGAAGACAGAAAAAAAGGGCTATTAGTCTTGTACATTGCTTGTCACAAGGAAATTTCAGTGGGGTTGTTGCAAGAACAAAACTGCACCACCCAGTGACATGCAATCAAAACCTTATTTGCTCAGCAGGATGGGTACAGTGACTGAATAGCAACCTTGTAATCTGAGATTTGTATTCTGAGACGTGCACACACACACACACACACACACACACACATTTCACTCTGACACTGCTCAAGGTTCCAGCTCCTCTGGGTTTGTTCATCATGAATTCATGATGCCCACTTCTGGCTAGCAGCCAGGGAAATCCCTACTAAAGATACTCTGAAGGCACAGGATACACACTACTGAGAAGCAAACCTGCTGTTATTGCATAGTGTAATGCCAGGCTTGATGCACATCAGCAGCCATTAGCATAAGAGGTAATGTGTCTCAGGCAAATTTTATTGACTTTTTATCAAGGTCTGATGGGAATGGACCCCATTACCCCCAAGCTTCTCCTGCCCATTCCTAAATATTAAATATAAACAATTCATTATCAACAATTTACCAAGCTGATCATTAGCTATTGTTAAGATCCGATTATTAGGGTTGTTAAAGAGATGGCTCTTCCCAAATCAAGGTGCAAAGAAGATCATACACCAAAGTCAATAGAAAGGATTTTATTTAACGTTAGGATGGACAGCAGATGTTTTACACTGTCTTTTGCAACACCATGGGCTTATTGCAACTCTGTGGATCATGTCAAATATTGTTAATATTTTTGTCATACTGGTCAATGAGATAGCTGTGGTATTTTTAGATTTTAAAAATATCACATACGTTTATTCTTAGTAGTCACTCAGGTTAATTTAAAAAGAAAATTATAACTTTGCCATCATCTTTAGAACTGAAAGTAGTCAACTTCTACTTAAAAAGCAGTGTTTAATGACAAGACTCCTAAAGACACCAGATTCATTTTACTGAAAATCTTGTCACATGTTTTGAGGGAGTCTGTGATTGTATAAACACATAGGCATGCCCATAAATGTTCACTAATGAAATACACTACAGGTTTTATAGAAAATCTTATTGCAGGCAGGTATGTAAAATCATACAATTTTACAATCATACAAATGCGGAAAGATTTTGGCAGAAGGGACATGAAAGATCATATAGTTCCAACATCCCTGCCATGGGCACAGACACCTTCCACTAGACCAGGCTGCTCAAACACTCATTCAACCTGGCTTTGAACACTTTCAGGTATGGGGCATCCACAGCTTCTCTGGGAAACTTCTTTCAGTGCCTCACCATCGTCTTAGCAAAGAATTTCTTCCTAACATCTAACCTATACCTATTCTCTTTTAATTTAAAGCCATTCATTCTTGTCCTATCACTTCAGGACTTGGTTAAAACTGTATTGAATGACTAATTGGATTCTAAGAAATTGAAAAAGGTGTTTGAAGCTAAATGACCAAAATTTTTGCTCTGGATAACTGTAGAATGTCTTTCTTTGTCTACATTTTTTCTCCTTTGTCAAAGATTCCTCTCTAAAATAGTGTTTCAGTTTCCCAATATCCAATAATTGTTGGTTTTCTAAATTTCTATATGAATAAGCTATTCTACATTTTAATCTTCAGTGCCAACATCAACCTATGTTAGTTGTCTGAATAGAGGCAATATACCACTATACTCTGCCTTCCCATGGCTACTTTTTAATTTATTTGATGGGATTCTTGGGTCATAAAATGACTACGGTGTCCCCTTTATTCTCCTCTGCAATACATTTTGGACTGCACAGACAAAGTATCTCAATTCCAGTGCTTTCTCTACTTACCCATTCCCTTTTTGCTTTGTGAGTTATGGTATTGTTTTGAACACTGACTCCTTTAAGGCTGAGCCAAATGCATATTATCCTGAGCTACCATGAGATGCTTAGACAATACATCATCATGTAGGTTTCTTGATACTTTAAAACTTACTTTCTCTTGTGGACAAATACACGATACAAGTTCTAGGGCTTAACCTAGAAGGGTAAAACGCACTGCATTTCTAAATGTTATTTTCTAACTAAAAGTAAAGCTAATGCTGAAAGTTAGGACTGTATTTTGGCAAAAAAAAAAAAAATGAAAGCAAATACATTAAACATTGGGTGAAATAACAGAAGATTCCTGAATGCAATCCATTATGCCCAAAGCCATTCTCTAGGTAAAAAAAGTGCTTCATACTAAAACCATTTATTTTTCATGTCTTATAATAAGCAAGCTCTAAGCACAGTTCACTGTGTGATAGATTTCCTTCCACAATGTTTAGCCTTCTTCAGTCCAAACTCGTAGACAGAATTCCTTCGAGAAATTTATCAACAAGGGCCAATGACAAAGAGGTCACAACTACTGATACTTCTCATGCATCTTTAGATAGAATAATTGCCCTCTGAAAAAATAAGATGTGCAATCATACAGAAAACGCCAAGAAAACATTAATTTACCCAGAATAAGAGTATATATTGAGAGTCATAGAGGAACTCTATCACTTCTATCAGAATCTAATTCTTAAATCTGTATAGAAAATGAAAGTTTAAAGTTAGTGTATTACCAAGAGGTGATTGTATAAGATTTTGTAGTAGCATACTAACTTATCTGACGCATGGAAAAATAAGACAAATGTAACTCCCACTGTAAATTTGCATTAATTCATAGTTCTTTTCACTGCCCAACCTTTCCTTTCATTGAATGCAAGAGCGAAGAAAAATAGAAATATGTTCTAATAAAACATTATGGGACTGGCTCCTGGGCAGTGTGACTAATAGAATGATATCTTATTGAAATTTCTGGAAAATGATCGATTAGACAAAAAGAATATCCAAAACAAAGTTATTGCAGTATTATTCCCCATTTGGTTACTTCAAGGCACTGGTTTAGGAATAGCTGTTCCTCTGATTTGTGGCTACAAATATCTAGGACGCTAGTCATACAGAATGAAAAAATTCTCACTGAAATGACAGCAAATAAAGTTTTAAGCAACAAAATATACACCTGTTTATTGCTTAACCACTGGGCACATTTTGCCAACTTTCTGCTGTTACCTCTCAGCTCTGGTGCATTTTTTTCCAACATCTGAGCAGTAATGCTCATTACACGTGCATTACAGCACTGTTTATGCCCATTTGTGAAGGGTGGTTTTTTACCAAAGCAGTTAACTCATGTGTGCCCATTTTGATAAATGATTAAAGCTCAAGAGCTACTAACTAAACTCAGGGTCATATGATCAGGTGTAGCTGTTTGCTAAGTGACTAACTACCTCTGAGCTATTTCTCCCTGTCAGAATGACTAACTCAGGCACACGTGTAGATACTTGGACCTCTAAACTTAGAGTAAGTGTAAGATTCAGTCCTTGGCACCCAAAGACTTATGTTATGAATAAACAGAATAAACAGCACCACGAAAGGAGAAACAGTGTAAACAACTTAATCTTGGAAGCCAGAAGGTTGACAGAAGTCTCTGAAGTCAGGAATTTAGTGTCCTGCTTTTGTGTCCTGATCACTTGATGCACCACATTGCTTGTACTTTACCGTCAAGAAAAAAAAACGAAAGATTTTTTAACATAAATATATAAACACACACATATGCCTGTGTACGATACTGTGAGACACACAGACACACACATCCACACAATATATACACAATTTTTTTTTAAATAGACTACTGTTGTCACATCAGTTAATTAAAAACTGAGACCTGGACAAGCCTATCCTGATCCCATCTAAATTTAAGCCATGATCCTTGTACTGCAGGACTGAGGAGAAGGGGAGGAGGTAGAACGTACTACAAAGTTACTATGCAGACACTGCTTCAGCAAATCATCTTCTGATGGACTCTTCTTCAGTTTTTAGTGGAAAGACAGAAGGAGAAAGTAAGAGTACTGAGGAAACCCAATTTAAAAAAAATTACATATATTGACTCATACAATAGACAAAGACTAACAATTCCTTTACTAGGGTTGTCCTAGTAACAGGTGCAAAAGTAGTAATAGCGTGTCATTGTCGGATTATTTTCAGTAAAAGGATAATTCATTTTATCATTGTTATCTCTGTTTAAATATCCTTTTTCGTGACTTAACTGGCCTAACTATTCATAAAAGTGTCTTAAACTTAGAAAGCCTCTACATATTTTTCTAAGTTAGAGCAGCTGAATCCCACCTGTGGCTGGGCATCCCAGCTTTGACACAATAGAGATAAACAGATTCTTCAATAATGAAGTTCTTCACTATCTTGTGTGAGATAGCAGGGGTGAGAGATCTCTTTTATATTCTTTTTTACAGAAAAAAAGTGAGAAACTGGTTAGAGAAGATGCTCAGCTGCTACATGTTGTATTGATGCTTTCCCTATTTTTTTTAACCCTGGGTTCTATTGTTTTAGTTCTGCCTACACAAAAGAAACATTAGACTGTTTTCTCATTTAAACTCTGTGAAGGCAATTTCACATATCAACTATAACCAGATTTGTGATTGATGGCAGACATTAATATCCTCTAACATGGAATTATATGCACAGATACATGCACGTGTTTTATTTAGTTTCATTAATCTAAGTGGTTCAAGGACAGTGCTTCTTTATCAGGTTTTCATAAAACAATTAATTGATGTAAATTCGCCTTCTGTTCTGCACCATGTGGATTTGAAGGTTCATAAGATTCAATACTGGAACTCAATAATGAAAGCTAATTTCATGATTTCATCATCTATAACTTGAGGTTGTGTATTCATCAACCCAGCTCTAGTCTTTTCCTGGGCTATTTTGAATAACAGTAACAAATGTGGAATAAATCTTACCTTTACAAGACGATTATATTCAGAAGAGATTGGGAAGCTAAAAATCTGTGTTTCAAATGTTTGTGATCCATCTGCTTTGTATTCAATTTCACATTCAGTACATAGTGTCTGATACTTTGTCAAGCAGTTTATGCACAGCACAGGTTTATAAAGGTCCACAGATGCTACATATCTCACCTTCCTTCTTCAAGCCTATTTAAACTTTTGACTAGCCTTCGTGTCATTATTAATTCCTTTTTGCCTTCACAGACCATTTCTTCACCTTAATATGCTTCACCTATGTGACTTCCGAAAAGAAGTGCCAAAGAGGGAAGATGTATCCCAAACACAAAGGGCATGTTTTGACTACAATGTAGTGATTCAGAGTCTTGAGAAACATACTGACAATAATTTAAAATATATTTGCTCTAATAAGCACAAAGGAAAACAGAGTCTCACATGAAACTTATCCTAGTGTTGATGACATACAGTTCCACAGTTAGCAGTAAGCTGATAGAGAAAGAGTACCAACATCTGGTACTACATAGACCTTCCACTCTATTATGCTGGGACAAAGTAAAGTAATGGTACTTTAACAGTGTTTTAGACAAGATACCATTGGATATTAAAAAAGAGCATAATTAAATACAAAAGACTTCCACTGTGATCCCCAAAATTTCTTGTAGTGCATTTGTATATGGATTTTTCTTGTGCAAGTTTGTGAAAGAACAAGGAAGTCCACTCTCAATTACATGTGCAATGTATTTCTTCAGAACAGTTTCTGACCTTGTTATATACATCTTCAAGACAGTGATGATGTTATAAACACACCTTTTCTTTAAATTTTTTCATAAATGCAGGCAGCAACACACAAAAGTGCACAGACATTTGTTTTGTAATAGAAATGAGAAGGAACTGATTATGGCATCAGTGTACGCAATAAAAGATACACATTAATCACTTCCATTCTGTTTAACCTTTTCTGATCTGGACTTTCTATTTATGGTTCTGCTTTATATATGACTTATTTACCATCATATAATGGAGATCAAGTTTTGAAATCTTTGCAAAGCACAGCTTTACAAAGCACAACTTTTTTCTCTTGGCCATTCTGAGGTACGACATTTATTTAAGCAACTTATTGATTAAAACAACGGGGAAAAGGAAAGGAAAGCTGCATGAAATAGAGTTATCTGTCCACATAAAAGCCTCATATAAACATGAGACACTCTTTGTAATTATTTTTAATAAAATTAATTAACTAATTAATTAATTTCATTATGTCATACATGATCAGCTACTCTAGTAGCCTCTGTTTGGAGGAGTCTAACTCACCAGTCATCACTGAACTTCACACATTTGTGATATGGCCCAGAATTTAGAGCTGACTGTGACCTGGTACTCTTCTAGGTTGATATAAGGCTTGTATAAGGGAAGCCAATGACACCTCATCCTATCATGGATTCACTTCAAAGAAGCGCCAACCCTGAAGTTAAATGAAGTGAAAAATTTGTGCAGTAATTTTTCTGTGTGTTCTTGTTATCTTCTCTCCATGTGATGTGTGATAGAGGATGATTCACCAGTGATGGTCAAGTTGGACTAGCCCATGTGTAGGAGCCCACCAGCATCTAACCAGAACCCAAAGTCTGACACAATGACTGGCTAAGCATCCCAAGGTCCAGGCTGGATGGATGTCAGACTTAATGCCCATGAATTGTGGTGGTTTTGTCAATCAAGAAAATGGGAGTATGTGCATGTTTCACTGATTGGTTTCAAACTTGGTGAGACACAGAAGAGAAAGAATCCTGGGTTGTCTGTGTTCAGGTGTGTGTGCATACTGGTGGTGTTTATGGCCAGTCACATCTGTTGTGCTTAGCTTTGGGACACACGTGTATCCTCAGGTATTGTCTGGACTGGAAATTACAACAGCAGCCAGCAGACTGAGAGGAGAAATCTCATGGGTTTATGAGTCCTAATCCAGCCTGCCCTTAGCAAATTCAGCACTATTTCATTCATATGAAGGTTCCCTGCAAAATATGTCACAGTGCTACTTACACAAGGAAGGGCAAGAACTTCTTTCAAAAGGTAACTGACCTTCTGCTCCCTCAAGTCCTGGTGAACAGATTAGCAAAAATAGTCAACTGATCTAAGTCCCTTCTGTGAAGACAAGGATTTCCTTTAGCTCTTCCATCTGGTCTATTCCATGACACAGGAACTCAAAGGAATCCCTACAGAAAGCTCTTTCAACTATCTTAGTTCCTCCTCGAGAAAAGTAAATATTTGGAGGTATTTAATAGTTATGGAGAAGGATAGAAAAATACTGTTTAAATATCTATTAACGCACATAGTATTTTCTCCAACATTTTAACTCAATAGTTTTACCATTAGTTCACACAGGAGCAAATTATACAATTCACAAAGTGGCAAAATCCTTATCATAGGATTTATTAAACTTCATATTGGTATTTGATTTTTAATGAATATTAAGATTCACCAATAGAAAGAAAACAAAATTGTTTCTATTCTCCTGTCTTAGATTTGCTGTCATTGTTCACCACTAAAAGCATCTGGTTCCTGTAGAATGTGAAGTCACATTGCATTTTCAAGGGTGCTAAGTGTGAACATGCACGTATACATGCACCAGCTAATATAAACCAAAAATACCTTATCTGTTTTTACATTTGACTTTAACAATATGATCAGGTTAATGATACATTTAAAGTTAATGAACCAGTTATTTTTAGACTAAGCAATAAGCGCACACACTCATTTTACTGCACAAATAACTGCTCGCTGTCACTGGCCTTTGTATTGCTGTTTGCACCTCTAAATTAGTCTTGAACAATTATTAATAAGATCTCATGGAATGTTTCTATTGATGCTTTCTAAAACTGACTGGTACTCTAAGGAAGTGTAACATCTTGCTGAAAAGTAATTTTATTCATTCAGTATATATGTATCCTTAATGTGATATTACAGAAAAATCAGCAACCTCACAGTGTTATATGGAAATATTTGCAATAACCACAAGTATCTGTTATTTTTTGCCTAAAAGAATATTCCTTAATCTGGTTAAATACAGGAAGACTTGGCATAGTGACAGTGACAATAGCAGTGTGAGATTAATGGCTAAATTTTTGGATTGGTGAAGATGAGAGAAGCCAAAAGTACGAGTATACAAACTGTACCACAAATCCATGTTCCAGAAACATTTTGTGGCTTAGTATTGTACAAAGAACTTTCCAAAAGGAAAAATTGGGGTTTTTCTGGTGTTATACAGATGGCAAATTATGTTTTCTTTCTGAGTCAACTGTGCCATTCATGTAACTTCTGACAGAAAGGAGACAGAAATCTCTTGGCATTTCCAAGTGAGTTCTGCAGCCAAAATTATTTTAAGTGGAGATTAAAAAAATATTGTGACTAGCCAACCTCTCATGTCACATAAACATGGTGAAGAGGTAACATAGGTATTTTTTCCTGTGAGCAAAACAGATCATCAGATATTGCTCCTGTAGAACTGTACCTGTGTTCATGGTGGCTATATTCAAATCTAGTTATTGTTGCAACCCATGTATTAACAAATCCAGGCTTTATACTGTACCAAAAAAAAAAAAAAAAGTCAAATGCCAAACAGAAGTGGATTCCGAGGTGGACAATGCAGTTTTGAGGAAATGCAGCACTGTTCTTCTATAGACTATAAGCCACTGTCTAAATCAGGTTTTTGAATAATTATTTTCTTAAATATATGTACCAGTGGAAAGATATCTGTGGTGAATATGCAAGGAAAACTTTTAGGTGACATGAAATTCTGCATTCATTGCTTTAAAGCTAAAAATTGACAGGCATTCTGCATAAAATTTGTGTTCTAGGCTACCATGCATAGCTCACTTGTAACTGACCATCATCACTCTTTTGTTAGAGACTGCCTCCTCTCAGTTGCTGATTCTCAAGACACTTTAATCAAAACAAATTGAGTTACTTTAAACTGTGCGAATACCGAGTGTCCTATAGTCCAGATCATTTTGACTGATGCAAATTACAGAGTACTTGTAACAGTGTTTGTGTAAGGGGATCTACTGGGGAGAATAATGTCAGGCAGAAGGAAAAGGAACAGCAGGGCTAAACTGGCAATGGTAACCTTTTCTGTTAATACAGCTGAATCACAAAAAGGCTGTTTATTCAAAGGATAGAGGAACCAATGGCAAGTATGCAACATCAGAAGCAGACAACTGACACTGGTTTTGACAGGTTAGGACATAAACATCAGTAGCAATGCAATCCAGAGATCAGCAGTGATATAAAGCTGAATAATGAGACACAGGCAGAGACAGATTCACGAAGAGTGCCAGTGCTTTTGCCAGAATCCATATTCCCTTGATATAAGCAGATATTGCATTACTGGATACAGCCAGCTCAGCAACATGTCAAGGGTGGAGAAAGTCATTGCTGTGTTTCAGTGTGGGAGTGACAGCCATAGGTTTAACAGTACCAGATGGGCAAACCTGTGGCATCTGAACAGTTCAAGTGTGGATCTGTTGCAGAAACTGTGATGTGAATGGCTGCGGGCAAGCTCTCCTGGTGAAAAGCCTTCTGGATCTGCACCAGAAGTGAGGAAATGAGCCAGCACTGTCTGTTTAAGCCAACATCAGCAGGTCTCTCAGGACTCAGCTGTCTGCTCATCCCACTCTCAGTCCACAATAAAGTAGTGCATAAATAACTGTCTAAGGAACACAGATATCTTCTGTATGTGAAATGCTCTTGGCTCCTCTGCCATAAAATACATGGCTTTGGGCTATAGGAATATTTTTCAGTGTTGAGATCCTTGTAGCCATGCCTGCACTACACAGCATACAATGCTGGCAATTTAAAAAATTTAACTACATCTCTCTTTATGCTGTAATAATCAGTGTCCAGCTGAAAGCATAAATCTGCAGTGTAGTTGGTTTTGTAGTGACATTGGTATAAATTTTGTTTCACCAAATAAAGGTAGCAATAAACACATAAATCACTTTTACAAAAAATTCAGAACTTAAGAATTTCCTCTTTTCCTTGTTCCCTAGCTGTGGTCTCAGCTCAAAAGTGAAAATGACCTCGGCGGTTAGCAGCCATAGAACTTCACACTGCAGCAATGCCTCCTCCTCAGTGCTGTTGAGTGAAAATGCTTTACTTCATTGCAAGTAAAGAGTCAAACCAGACACCCAGATTTATTTTCCCCCCCTGTTTTTCATGGAAAATATGCCTCTTTTATTTTTAATTTTTTGGTGCTAAATTTTATTATTCATGAAAAAAAAAAATCAAACCTACCAGTTTTAGTTAAAAATACATAAAACCCAAAAAAGCACTTGTGAGTCAATTTGATAAGACACACACTTGTTGCTCTTGTTATTAATGGAAGTATTTATCAATTTAAACTAAATTTTAGAGTTTAGGAAGAAAATACCAAGAAATATTGCAGAGCATCCTTGTAACTCAGAGCATTTAGACTCCCCAACAAGACAGAGGGCTGTCTTCATTGCATTAATTTTTGATCCAAAGTGTTATTTGAGTGTTCCTCAAAGAGTGCCTTCCTCGTTTTACCTGTTAGTGCTGAGGTTCATTGCACCTTAAATGATTGAAGACCCAGATATGTGTGTACTGATGCAAAATGCCTTCTTTGTGTCCTCCTAATGATAAAGTATTACCAGGAGTTTGTAGCCAAATAAGGTAGATCTACTGCTACCTTTGTGCTGGTGATGTTGAAAGCAACTGGATTATAACACCAAAACTAGATTTTGATCTCTCCCCTGGAAACTAGATAGAAAATGCTACAGAAAAAGCAGCTCCACAGAATAGCTAGGTATTATAGCTTACACAAAATTTACTATTTGATTTCTTTATTACTGATAGTATTAGGTTTGACTTTTAAACTCTTTGGTGCTGTTTACTAGTATCTGAATGGTTATAAGAAAAATCTGTGAAACACAATAAATTTTTAAGGTACCTGGCTAGAGCTTGATTTTTTGTTGTTGTTGGAGGTTTTTGAGTTGTTTGTATTTGTTGTAGCCAAGTGCCCAGCAACTTCTCTGAATAAACTGCACTGGCCTCGCTACATCAAACTACTCATGGCTGAAGCAAAGTATACAGTCCTTCACTGGCAGCCATATCTACCAGAAAATGATTATACACTGCCAGTATAATTTGTAGATGTTAGTAATCATGAATTCAGTATTGGGCATAAAGGAATGTGGAGAGAGGAATCCCAGAGACTGGCCAGCAGCATTGCATGTGGCTAGAATTTTTCACTGATTTCACATGTGTGCCGCGATACTGTTTGTGCACCTTCTGTCCAGATATATTTGAACACACTAGGGAATAGCTTCCTAATCAGCTGTTACCTGAGGCCCATCTGCTATCCCCAATAACATGTGTCCTCTGTAACATTTACCAATATTTGCTCGTGGCTCATTACTTTTGCAGGATATGCTGTTTTGTTAAAGCAATAGATACCCATTAAAGTTGGTATTTCTATCTCCTCACCTTAGGCTTCTGAAAGTCTGGTACTTAGTCTAGACTGAAATACTGGTTCCCACTACAGTCAAACAAAAGCTAGGCATCTCTAAAGGTATTTTCATCCTTTTCTGAGACATCTAAAATACTCATGGTGAACTCTTCTCTGAAGGAAATTTTCTGTTTCCTCTGAATATGGAGAGAACCAACTGTCACTAGTTTAGGAAGTTAACCTACAAGAAAGATTAAGATTAATATTAATCTAACTAAATATAGTTGTCTATAACCTCAGGCTCTTTTAATAATTTTTCAGGAGAAATATGAGCAATTCATTTCATTTTACAGTTAAATGTCTAAAATTCCCATCGACTTAAATCAAGTTAGGAAAGCAATTTACGTTAATTGAAAACATCGTATGGTTTGGTTGGTGGATATTTTTCCTTTTTGAANACACAAAGTCACTACCACAGATATTATCAAGATGGCTCCCACCTTTACGGAGGTTTAGTAATGACAACTTTGCATAAGGACTTTGCATTTATCAGTTAGACTGTTGCTCTGTGAATATAATCACTTTTCCCTATGCTGGACAGATATTACAGGGAGAAATACTATTAAATGCGAATATTTACTCCCTAAATTCTTGTTATTGAAATTAAGACTAGAATTTCAGATCTCTCTCAGCCTAAATTTCACTGAAAATTCCCATCGACTTAAATCAAGTTAGGAAAGCAATTTACGTTAATTGAAAACATCGTATGGTTTGGTTGGTGGATATTTTTCCTTTTTGAAAAGAAGAAATATGTATTGTAAGCAGGGTTCTTCATATCTTAAATATAAGAATACCAAGGTTTTAAAATATAAGAATACCAAAGTTTTAGTCTCCTGGTACTCTTGGTATAGTGTTCCTTCCTTGTGTTTCCATAATAGTGCCCACTACCAACAGTTCGTAAACAAAAACAGTAACAGCAATCAGAGCAGGAAGGAAATGGAAGCGACCAGTTGGGAAGGGTGCTTTTTTGCTTATTTTTGTGGGTTTTTTGTTTTTTGTTTTTTTGAGAAATGTCATATAAATTTAAGGTAGCAAACTCATACTTTGTGACTCAGTAAAGCTGACTAATTTCTAGAAGTGGTCAGCACTCGGGAATTGGCACCAGAAATCAATGTTTCATAAGCAATTCTATCAAAAGAAAAGCAACCATTACTTGTTCTTGTGGCAAAAAGCATTTTTTTTCTTGAGTAAGTCAAATGTGAATTTCTTACACATTCCCCTCACATGTATCCTACAGAGCATATGAACTTTTAGACCCCACCAACTAAATTACACAGGTATGTAAGTCAACTTGCTGCATCATTTTCTTTTACCCCTCAAAATCCTCAGAGAAAACGCCAAGGGGTGGTAGCAGAGTCATGATAAATCAGGGAAAGATTCTCAGTTGCTGCAATGGTCATTGGATTAGATCCTGTGTAAGCTCATGTACCAAAAGTTATAAAACTTGCAGAGGCCGGTATTTTTCTTTTTAAATTCATTGGTATAACACATTTGTTACTAAAATAAAATAAAATAACAACATCTCTCTCCCTCTGCCATGTCTTTGTCTCAAAGCTTACCTCTCCTCAAAAGTCAAAATTTAATAGATGAAGGGAAACTTTCTGTAGCCCAAGCATTAAAGGGGATAAAAGCAAATATGTCTGTCAGTCTGGCTATTAAGAGCAGCTGTACCAGAGACAGTTGACCACCAAATGGTATCCTAGCAACCTACAGTAGCATCGTTATACATACTGCTATCAAGCCAAATTTATCCTTTTCAATATCTTAGCTTCAAGAGATCAGGGATGAATACAGAACAAAGGATGAAAATGGTGCCTACGAGAAAGACAACATGGGGTTTTAATTTAGGCAGAGGTTATATGGAATGCCTGTGTAAAAGGAATAAAGAACATCACACTTTTGTGAGAAGGAAAGATATCTTCCTGTGGTAAGGCACTCAGACAATTATGAACCAATTTTCTTTCAGAATACTAATCCTGTGTATATTTTAGCTTGCAATATGTTGTCTCTTTAATTCCATTTGTTTCCATTTAAAAGGGGAAAGCTGAGGTGAAATAATTTTTAATTACTCAAACTTTCTAAATCTTAAGAAAATGTCTAGGCAATTTTGCCTATAAACTATGGCTTTTCAAAAAAATAGCTGGTATTGTTTCTAATATTAAATCTGATAATTACACTTCTGTTAATAAACTTTCCAAATTGAGCAGTTCCTTCTTTTTATACTATAAATTGTTTCTATTCTCCTGTTATATTTAGAGTCATTGATCCTGCACAGTCTGGATAATTTAACAATGTGCATAATGATCATGAGCTTTGTCAAAGAGAGGAACACCAAATCTGTGTGCAGATTAATTACAGGATATTCCTTTTTTTCAGTTTTCAGCAAATATTGGAAAAACTTGCTAAGCATCTAGACCTTACCCACCATAAGGGCTGGACTCACATCCAGAGTAAATTAGCATGGTTGCACCAGTCCTAGTTGAAATGAGGACCTCTGATCTTAGCTAGAGGTTTGACTGAATGTAACAAAGCTACTGATAATGCAGACAGAACACGACCTCAAGCAGAAGCAGAGCTGTCTCTCTTCAGTAGCAGATGCACTGCCAAGTGAGCAGTATGTTGCAAATATCAAGACAGTGTACAAAGCTACTGATCACTGATCATTTTTAATTTATAGTCCAAACGTTATCCTTGCAGAGGACACACACCAGGGAATGGTTTTACAAAACTATGTTTTATGATATAATAAGTGGTTTTGTATGCACCAGAAAATCCGTGTGAAAAAGATTTCCACATGACACCCTGCAGTAAAGGGCTCTTTGGAGACTTAGCTGAGGAAAAAAAAAAATCCACACAAGATACCCAAACCACTAAATTATTCACTTTTTAAAATGACATAATTGAAGAAAATTTTTAATCAAAAATTCAGTGTCTCTCCTAATTTGTATTTCTAATTCCCTTTAATGATCTGTTTTGTAACAGGCTATTTAGCTTCCTATCTTTTGTTATTTATGCAGATGACACCAATCCCCCATATTCTCCAAATATTCTGTCAATCTCTAGTTATCACTGGTAGTACTTCTTCATCCCATCAGTTGGTATCTTCTTTAGCTTCCAAGGAAAGGGCCTGAGTCTACCATAGGCATATTTTAATCTACTAGAATAATTCATCCTACTCTGTGCAATTCCAAATTTACCTTCTACTCTGCCCCCAAATGCCTGTGCATTTATGTAGCCAATCATAGGCTAAAAAATATATAGTCACCCAAAAAACAGACACATTGGCTTCTTTTAATCTGGCTGCCTCTATGCAAACTGTATGTTTCTGATTAGTGTTCCTTGAGGAATATAGCAAAGGAACACTGGACAAGAAAAACCCTGAGAGCTGACAGAAAAGCTGCCCTCTGTTAGTCTGCAGCCACATGGACTGAGATCTGTAACATATGTGCTGAATATTTACCTGTGAAACAAAAATGTCTTCAGCAGCTTAGGCTATATCAGCAGGACAACAGGCCAGACTCCTTAAAAATGGCT
Organism: Phainopepla nitens; assembly: GCA_013400175.1. Lineage (NCBI taxonomy): Eukaryota > Metazoa > Chordata > Aves > Passeriformes > Bombycillidae > Phainopepla > Phainopepla nitens. The sequence goes on along the minus strand of VXBQ01006195.1, from coordinate 1,132,657 downwards.
TAGATATAGTCAATAAGTCAAGTTATAATCTGCTGCATACACATGAATACATGTAAAGAGACATTAATCGTTTATGTAGTCTCCCACACCAAGTGTGCTTTTCTGAACACTGTGTGGATTTTTAGGGCATGCAATCTCTGCTTTAACTTATTTTGTAAGTCTGATCTTTGTTAAGAGATGAACTAGGGATGCAGTAGTCCTATTCATGAGAAAGAGAGTACCATCATTGGTAGGAAGACAAAACAGCCCTTAATTTTACATTCTTCTTGACAAAATTAGAGGAAACAGACAAGGCGAACCATAGGGCGATACAAATGCAGAGCAATTAAACAGAATTCTTAGAAACTAATCAGAGTAGGCCTTTGAGTTTTTATGTGATACTAAATTAATGTTTCAAGGATATTAACAACTTGGCAGCTAAGTGAGCAGAAGAACCATTTCTGAGAAATCATAGCCAATAAATGCTGGAGCAATCCAGTTTGAGTGATTAGTGTAGGAATTTATGAAGGTATACATGAATTTTTGGGGAGGGTTATAATAACAAAAGCTGGATTTATTGATTAGAGTGGTCATTTTCATACCTAAAATTCTGTGTTCATTGTTCATCTGGGTAAAGTAGCTTCCCACAAGTTAAGTCCTGTAAGAATTTGATGCCACCTCTTAGGCATTTTAACCCTGAGAATTTTGAAGGTGGAAAACAGGCACATCTCCTTCAAGACTGCCTTTTATCTATACCATGCATCAGAAAAAGTCTGCACTTCATAAATCATACGCAGTAAAAAAAAATGTCCTATCTCTTGTGGGCAGAGTGTGAGAAAAAAGAAAAAAAAAGGGGGAAAAAAGTCAAAACAAGACCCATACAATTTTAGCTGCTATTCTAGTTTGCTTGGCAAAGGAAGTCCCACCCATTGACAAGCAGACCTTCTGCCATCTGTGTTAAGTGGGTGCATTGTAAGCACCTGGAGCTACAGTGAATACTTTCTTTTTTAATTCTTTCTTGTAAAACAGATGGGAAAAAGCACAGCTAGTAGTGTTATGCTGTGTTTAAATATGAGAAGATCATCATTTAGTCTCACTGTTGCCTTTCAGCCTGACACCTATATATTTGGACTCTCATGTTTTAATCAGCACAAACATGTCAGTATTCAGGAGGCTGTTGTAGGGATCTACTTGAAAAGATCTGGAAAGAGGCCACAAGTGACCTACTGCTTATGCAATGGCAGTCTATTGATTAGAGGAGATTATAGCTTTCTGAATGCAAGGTTCTAGTATAATGAACATTTTAAGGGCAATGCAAGAATTCATGTTATCTCTAAGCCAAATGAAGGTATGGGACAAATAGGAGGCACAAATTCAAATGTCAAAAAAAAAAAAAAGAAGAAGAAAAAGGATAATTACAGCCTTGCAAAGCTGTTTCTTATGAATAAGTCTCTAAGGCTTCTCCTGAAAAAAAAAAAAAACAAAAAAAAACAACAAAGCAGACAAAAGTTTGTAAAATCCTATTTTCCCAAAGGCTTGAAGAAGAATAAATAATAAATAATTACCTTTGAAGTGACATTAGGAACCTTAAACTGAAAGGGCAGCACGGGAAAATCCTGCCCAACAAACCAAAGCACTTAAGATTCCATAGGGAACTAAGAATTTCTGTCTGCAGATTCCTAACTGGTAACTTTGTGTTTGCAATAGACCAAGTGTTCTTTCCAGACAATAATAAGTTTGGGACACAAAACATTGGCAAAATAAATAGTTGCGCTCAAGTCAAAGTTGGAATATTTCAGCTCTCATCTTTTTACAGAGTGGGGAGGAGATATAGATGTGATCTAGAAGTTTTTCAAGGAAGCAGTGGCCCAGTTTGCAAAAGATGGCTATAATATTTGATTTAGAGGAGAGCGGGCTGTTTTCCCTCAGCTATTTCTACCCTTCTAACCAGTGACTGTCTAAGGAGCACTGCTGTGCAGCAACTCCGATGGCTAAGGTGTAACACTGGCAATAAAAAAACTGTATGTTTTAAACCTCCACAGTCTGATGAAGGCCTATAAATCAGAGCTCTCTTGGATAAAATGCTCTACCAGTAGGTAATCATGCAAAAGATACCGTGACACAGGAAAAGGATTCTGGTCTGATTTCTAGCTTCACAGAGGTACTATCTCAACTCTTTTTAATTTTCTTTTACCTAAAATGTCCAAGTCAAATCCCTTTATAGTACTCATAATCTGCTAGTGATTAGAAGCTGCAGAGTGAAATACCCTGATACATCTTCAAATTAATTATTTCCCAAGAAGTCATGATAATGGGCTGGACAGATGAAGCAAATACATCTTCATCTGGATTACCTTCTAACCCAGTGTTCTGAAGTTAGAGATAAACACAGCAGCAATCAGAATTTCAGAACTATAAAATTAATATGAAACACATCCCACAACTTCCATTTGGTTTTCTGAGTGCTGAAAAGGAGAAAAAAAACAACCAAAAACCCTCAAAAACCACAAAAAAATCCGCAAACAAACAAACAAAAACAAAATCCCGAAAAAAAATCAAATTAAAAAAAAACAAAAACCAAAAAAAAAAAACCAAAAAACCAAAACAAACCCAAAGTTTGGAACTAATAGGAGCCAACAGGAAGGAGAGAGGGATACATTTTAATTTTTATTTTTATTTTTATTTTTATTTTATAAAAGTTAAGATTTTGGTGGAATAAGTAGGTGGGAATTTGTCAGTAAAAACTGGACTGATGTTAAAAGCTGTTGAATTTTTCTGTCAAGAAATGAGAAATTCATTAACACATGAGAAAGTTCGTCTGTTTCCTTAGTTTTCTTTTTAGTATTTAAAAGTATTTTGTTCAAAGTATTACAACCTATGTTTGGTAAAGATATACACTATTTATAATGTCTGATTCATAGATTAAATAAGCTATTATTTCTAAATTAGCGAAGTTCAATATTGCATTCAAGTGAACCACTTGAGTCCTAAAGTTATTATTATAAGTTATTATTATCCTAAAGTTAAATTTACAAAATATGTAAATAAATATGCAATATATGTATAGGAACATAGAAATCCATTAAATTATTGAATGGTTAGATTTGGACTTAATTCATAAAATCTCGTATTGTGTCAATTCACTAAAGGGAATTTAGTTTTTTCAAAGTGTTGAATTCAACTTTTTGAGAGGTTATTGCCTAATTACTGGGGTCATGAAAGGAGGATTTAATAAAAAACAGCAGAAGATGGCTGATGTTAAGACAAATAATCTCTTTAAATCAACAGTTTCTGATGCTTTATATCCCATCTGCTTTTAAGTAGTGATGAGAAAAACTGATATGCAGTATTCTTCCAGTGAAAGAGATTAATATTTATGAATTATGACTCAGAGTAAGATTTATATATTCATTCCACAAAAGTAGGCTTACTGAATCACCATTTCTCCCCACCTGAATTTCAGGTACCTTTTGCTTGGAAGGAAACTGAATTTAAAAATACATATTGTGCAGTGGGCATACTAAGTTTTAAAACACAACTTCTGATGACTGAGTGGCAACTACCAAGTTTGCAAGTAGATTTTCTCTCAGGAATAATTTCCACTCCACAAACTGAACTCGGAATAACAATGACAAGAAAATTTTAGAAAGTTTTTTTTTTATTTCATAGTTTTCCTAAGGACCGTGTGTTCCCATTTATTGCTACTCTCATTACCATCATCATCCTCATCATGAAATATTTGTGTAAATAGTAGAGCTAAAATGAGGGGGCAAAAATGAAAATAATGACTTATCAGTTCTAAACCAACTTCCTGGATTTTCTTTCTGCTGATGTTTTGAATTACTTTCTTGCTTTTTTCAGAGTTACAAGTTCTTCAATATTAGTATATAAATGCCTGAGATGTTTTATACTACTCTGTCTTATTAAATCACCTTTGACCTCAAGAATAACAATATTACTCAATTACAAATGTTTAATTAACCATATTTTTTGTTCACAGTTTTTGAATTTATACATTTATAATATATTAATACCTGGTATGTTTCTTAAGGGTTTTTTTTATTGTATATCATACATGTGCATCCTTCAGAAAATCCAGGAGTCCAATGAAGTCCTAAAGCTTTGAACATCCAACACTTTAGAAAACTAGGTAATATTAAAGCAAGATAAAGATAAGATTTTTGAGAATCACAGAAATGCTGAAAAATAGTGTTATTTTTGCCATCTGACTTTATTTTTAACAGCTGTGTAGAATATACAGAAATTATAATTCAAATAAATATGTATTGAATGAAATTCTACCCAGAATTCTTTGTGCAGGGTATTCAGTTTGGGTTGACTTTTTCCAATTCATTATTTTTAATATAAATGTTTCATATATTTTGAAAGTTTTATGCCAGCATTTAATAGTGAATGATGAGCATGGTACTCCATTTTAATGGCCAGTAGTATAACCAAAGTTCAATCACTACAACTAAATAAAAGTGGGTATAAAATAGAAATATATGCAGTGCCAATAAACACAATTCTGTAAAGGCTCTTGCAAAATACTGCCCTTTCTTTCCCTTTGCTTTTTATACAATGGAAATTGTAGCTTTGGGAATCCTGATATATTTTAATGCAGTATGACATGCTGCTGTGGCCAATTGATAGGATTGCAAAAATAAGAAGGGAAATTGTTGTCCTAAACGCCATGTCAGTATTTCAATTAGCTCTGAAATGTTGTGAGTCAGAATGCATATGTCTACAATAATGCATTCAAAATATTTCAGGACCTAAGTCTTTCAAAGTGTGATCATATGCATAATAGCTATTCAGTACAACTTTTTATCTGTATAAGAGGTGTCCTTTTTCTGAAGAGTTAATGAAATTGAAATTGTTATTGAATAACCCTTCATTTTTTAAATGCTCTAGTTTACAAAATATATTAGATTACTGATTAGTAAAAAGTAACCAATTTTTTTTAATGTTTCTAGAATCATAGGTTTATATTAACATTCTTTTTCCCATCATCACCGAAACATTTTAATAATGTCAAATACACTAACTCTATTGTTTTATAAAGTATAATGAAAATGAGAGGAAAACGACAACTCTTGAGGAAAAGTTAGGCAATAAATTAAAATGAGATATCTAAATATTCTACATTAGTGACTACAGCAGCAAGGCAAAGGATCTTTAAAATCTGTTATAAACTGACTATGTGCTAGAGCTTTTTCAGTCAGCAGCATGTCATTGACCAGAGTGCAGAAAAACTTTCTTTGGATGGGCTGGAGTTTGAACATGAATGTTCTGGGATGGAGTACCCGGATTCAGGGGTCTGAGAGGCTGGTTTTCCCCCAGCAGAAAGCATCAGTAACAAATGGAGCATCTTCAGACACAGAGAGCAACTGACATATCACCTGACTTCTGGCACAGTCATAGAATTGAAACATGCTAAAAATACTCTTTGAAATATAATTTCGATTATTTAAAAAACTCCACAAAATTCCTCCATTCCTCAAATGGAAGAAAAACTCCAAACACATAAGCATGTTTGAGAAAAGCTTTTCACCAGAACTTTCCTCATTATTGAACACAAATTTTAGGCTTATTCCATCCTCATTCCTGATAAGGTTAACTGGAACACAAGACTTCTATTTGCATAATAGTTTCAAGGTTTTAAAGGTTTTTAATTTCACATTTGCATAAAAATGAAACTCAACAAATTTTGCATAATTATCCATAAATGAAAATTTGAAAGTGGATAGTTTAACCACAAAATGTTCTGTAACTGTTCCTCTATGTAAACAAATATTCTTTTAAAGATACTACTAATAACTGTCATCCAATATGTGGAAACTTAATTCTTGGTCATAATTTATACATGTGTTTCTTATATCTGTAGATTTTTCTTATTTGGTTAGATATTTTCCCTTTCCTTCTGAATCTAAAACATATTTCAGCTTATAATAAATTTATAAAGATGTCTGTTGTTTGGAAGAAAACAATTACTATTTTGAAAACCATTACTAATGAAAATGATAAGGTTGAAAATGTGGATCAGTTGCAAGACTTTCTTCCCGAGAACGTCTTCATTTTCAAAACTGAAGCCAAGACACTTTGTAAACTAGGAACTTGAGAATGCAAACTTAAAAAGAGAATAGTAGGAGAATGCTTTTTTGGAACTGATAGCTGGCCAAAGTCTCATGATTATCAGATGACTGTGTAAAAAAAAAAGAAAAAGAAAAAATTAGGTGTGATCATTTAAAAATAAAGCTGATTTATTATAACCCGAAATTCTTCAGGATTGGATGTCTGAGGAATCTCTTCTGCTATCCACTTCCTATACAAAATTCTGCTTCTGAATCTAGTTTATCTTAGCCAAAATATACTTTTGAATACATGAATTAAAGTAAAAAATTTTTAGTGTTCAATCTATGTGAAAAAAACCCAACCCTGAGATAGTCATGCTGTTTATTGAATTTGGAAAGAAATCTGACTATCATAATAGAAATTTTGTGTCTAATTGTTATCGATTATCTGATCAATATTTAGAAAAGTATTCTTTTTTTCCAACAGCTTTTTTTTTGCAATAAATGGACAGAGAATTCCCCTAGATGAAACAACAAATTATCTCACTGTATTGTATCAGATAAATATAAGGATATATGGGATATCATTTTCTTTGACAGAGAAGTGAATTGAGTGTGTGTCTCTACATGGTTTGGAATAAAATGGATTAAATAAAGATACATTTTACTATCATCTACTCTTCTACTGTTTGTAGTAAAAAAAAATTAAAAGCAAAAAATTTAGCAACAGCATTTTAGGGGAATTTTGAGCATTCTAATTCATTACAGGTACATCTCAGAAAACTTCATAAATCAGACTCAAAAGCAGATTTAGGCAGAGAAATTCAGAGTTTCAAAACACCAATAGACAAGGAGTAGAATAATAAAGATTTTCAGTGTTACAACTTAAGTTTTGAATGTATTTTAGTACCCCTTGCTTCTTCATGTCTTCCAAATACCCATTCTGACTCTAGCTGATGGAAAGTGTTGCAATGTGTCTATGGTGACATAGTGTGTCAGGGTCACAGCTGGATCCACGTTTTTCCTTGTCCCATATGTTCTCATCTATGACACAGAGAGGAGAAATGTGAGTAGGGATCTTTTTTCCCTTTTCTCTCCTTAAATGTCACGCTTCTTGGTATTATTGCAATGGCAATATTTGAAAGCCACAGTAAATTAATGTAATTTCAGTTTTATTTTTGCATCAAAAAGTAGCAGAATCTGTCCAGTTTAGACAAATAATTAGTATATACTTAAACCTCTTGATGAATAAGAACTGAACATGTGTTTATATCTTCAAAAAGACAGTGGAAAGGTACTTGCTAGAGATTTGGAAACAAGGTCTTCATCCTATTTTTTTTCCTTTTCCTCTAAAGTATAGGTACAATTTTTGAAATGAAACTAGCAGAATCTGTATGAATTAATAAAAAACATTTTTTATTTAATTCACATTGTACAAACACCCAAGGAGGAATCACATTATTCATACTTCTTTCCAGAAGTAATTAGGTACAGTATCTGCCTAATGCCAACATACTTAACTGTATGAACTGGAAGTAAATAGTCAAATGTTAATCAGTTTTCAGTGTGTCTAGCACTGAACTCTTCTTTTCTTTATAAAGCACAAGAGGTTAGAGAAAAGCCGCACTCTCACTAAGGAACTTGTCTATTAAAACGTTATGCAAACATCTTTTATTTAGCCTCTTTCTTTCCTTCAATCTCAGTAGCAAGGTGATCTCTCTTCCTCTATGAGGCTGGCATGTCTTCAAACACAGAAAAGTTTACTTTTTCCAGCATTTTAACTCTTATCCATTTTTAGAAAGAATAACTTTTCATAGAAGGGTTAGAAGACAAATATTTTCCTAGGTAAAGAAATTATCTATATTAACCTCAGATTAAAAATCAAAAAAGTAAAAGCAGATAAACATGAATAGCATACAACAGTTTTTGCAGAAGATTTATATATTTTTCAAGTGAAGAATAAAATGGAGCCATATTTTCCCTTGGTCAAGAAATATGAATGGGATTTGATTCTGCTTTATGGTATTTTCCAAGATTTATTTGAAAAGTATAATGGACCCTCTGTTGTTCCCATGCCACAGATCTTCAACAACATGGAGAAGCTACAAAGCCACAGATACCATTTGTCCTAAAGATACTCATTTGCTCCACAGAACATTTCATTATGATAAGCAAAATGATGTGTGCTGCTTTCATCCTAAGTATACCTACTGGAAACAAGGTGCTGGATTCTGGTTTAGTCTCCATCAGCTCTGCTGTAAAGAGCTATAAGCCATCATAGTTACAAATAATTCTGATTTCTGCTGGGGTAGAATTAATTTTCTTCACAGTAGCTGTTATGCGGCTGTGCCTTGGATTTCTGCTGAAAACAGTGTTGATGACACTGGGGTCCTTTTGCTACTGCTGAGCAGTGCTTGCAGAGTCCACACCTTTTCTGCTTCTCCCAGTGAAGAGGCTGGGGTTTCACAAAGAGCTGGGAGGGGACACAGCCACAGCAGGTGACCCCAGCTCAAAGGGATATCCAGATCATATGGCATCATGCTCAGCACATAAAGCTGGGGAAGAAGAAGGAAGTGGTAGATGTTTGGGGTGATGCATTTGTCTTCCAAGTCACTCTTACATATGACAGATCTCTGCTTTTCTGCAGGTGACTGAACACTTGCCTGCCCATGGGAGGTAGGGAATGAATTCCTTGTTTTGCTTTGTTTGCGCGTGCAACTTTTGCTTTACCTATTAAACTGTCTTTATCTCAAGCCACACGATTTCTCACTTTTACGCTTCCTAGTCTCTGGTTCATCCTACAGCAGAGTGGGAGTGAGTGAGTGAGTGAGTGAGTGAGTGAGTGAGTGAGTGAGTGAGTGAGTGAGTGAGTGAGTGAGTGAGTGAGTGAGTGAGCACTGATGTAGGGCTTTGTTGCTGGCTGGAATTAAGCCATGACAGTGACTCTTACAAATTACTTTTGTACCAGTGCGCTAAAGACAACAGTGTTGTTCTACACTAGCTAAAACTCCTATTATTCATTATTATGGGTGGACATGTAATAAAAGTGAACACAAGCACTGACTGTTCCCAGTTGCCAGACTCATCCCTCATTGGCTCCAGGAAATAAGGACTATCCATGTAGCATATAGCCATTATTTCTCTCCATTTCAGTTACCTGTCCAAAGTACAAATTGAATAAAGATTGGAAAAGCTGAGTCACATTTTAGCAATTCAAGAACTGTATTTAATGTTCTGGACGTGCACTTTGACCGTTACAATCCTAAATTAAGCACTAACAGTCATTACCAGCTCTTGCCAATCTTTGTAATTCAAAAGTAACTGGAGAACTGGTCTTTAAGTCAAGAAGATAAATTCAACACCCTTTGTTTCCTTCAAATTAAACTCTAATAATTGCTACAAGTAATTCAGGGACAGTCTGTCATATTGATCACAAAGCTTTGTAAAAGTACTTTACACTGACTGTAGTACACTGACCATAGTTTTTTACTTATGAATGTCTTAGGGTTTGAAACTAGTTATAAACAATAAAAACAACAACAACAACTAAAAAAAACAAATTATGAATAGCAACATAAAAGAAAGATTAAATATGCAAAATCAGCGTATCTTACATTTAAATACTGTTCCTTAACTAAGCTAAGTATTATATTAGTGAGATACTGCAGCCCCTATGGATTATCTTGGCAAATTCTTCCCAGAACAATCTTCAAAACTCAACAGCCTGGTTTAGTTTTAGGCAGATAATTAAAGCAATTAATTTAGCAGGATAAATTCCTTTTACACTTGGTGGAGATCACTGTGGGCTGAATAACCTCTGCAAGGGATATAGTTTCTTTCTCCATTAACTATAGCATAGAAAAAGACTGTTCATTTCTTAAGCAATTATTTTAGGTGCTTAATGTTAGCCATGGTGTCTTTACACAGAAAATAAACGCAAAGAATAAAGTGATGGGCATGGTACTAAGAGCCACTCTCATCAGAAAGCCCTTAGATCGTATTATGTCTTGGGGTTTTTAGAGGGCTTTTAAACAATTTTTATTAAAATACATCTTTTTCCTATCTTCTGAGAAGTCTTACTGATGACATATTTCAACCGAATAGACAATTAAAAACTAAAGAAAAAAAAATAGAAACATGTTACAATTAATTTGGTGACACCAAAAGTAAAGGAATTAATAAAAAATATATTGAGAATTGAGCACTATTAGCTAAGACCCAGTGGTCTATTAAACAATAATAATTTGATACGGATTTAGTTACATGCAATCTAGTCTATATATATGACTTAGAAACTCTTGCTATTTAATTAGATACAGATATTTTGATCAGAAAAGTTCAGAAAAATTTTATCTATATTTCCTGGCTGAGGTAGAAATTTCTTATCTGTTAGAAAATGAAGACATCACTGTATTGGGGCTTTTTCCTTGTGTAATATATTGTTAAGTTCCTTATTTGGGAGAGCAAAACCTAACCCTTTAAGTCCAATGCTGACTCAGCAGATTTGAATTTATGATTTTAGAACATGCATGTAAATGACATCTTAAAAACACTCCTGAGCAACAGACTTTCCAATAGTTTTTTTGAACATCCAGTTCCTTCCTGACACTGAAACTCTATTCTGTCAAGAAACAGGATCATCAAATCCCAAGCAAAGCCAGTAAAATGGATCCTGGCCAACAAGAACCTGAGGTTTCTCCTGTATTTGGCTCTGCCTATTTTCCTGAGCAGCATGGTCCAATAGAAGTGGGCCCTTAGACCAAAACAGTCACACAAACAGTAAATATTTCAGTGGATTTTATATCAAGCAGGATATAGGCTAGTGGCACAGACCATACATTAATCAGCTACTCTCCAGTATCCCACTTTTCAGTCCAGTTTAAATCCAAATTTTATATAATTCTTGAAATTTAAAACACTGCATGATAAACCCCAATGTGTGGCAAGATGGAAAATTTATAAACATTCCTGATCTGAATTAAAACAGCAAAGCAGAAGATTATTTTATATTTTCATAACATTCAACAATGAATGCAAAGAGAGGAACAATCCAAGGAAAAAACTGCCATGTCTCTTTTCCAAGATTTAGTACAGAAAGCTTCTCCAGACTGTAAAACTATTTCACAGAGAGATTCATCTGCGGCCCTAAGAGAGATGCGTGCATCATGAGGACCACTATGCCCTATGACTTAACAGGCTACTAAATGCAAAAGCACTGTGTACACTATGCTGTACAGGTTTTGTGGGACTCAGGTGCCTAGCTAGCCTGGAATTGCAGGTCTTGAACCAACTTTGGGGTTTTGAACAGCTGGAAATCTTAATACCTTAGTTAAATATCTGCTTAAACATAACATAAATGCATGAATGACACATAAGGTCAGATCTCTGTGGACTATTCTCCCACTGAATTTCAGTTAGGAAGCTTTAGAGGACCAGATCTCAGATGACTAACAGTCAGGCAAAATCAGTTAAAATTATAGACTTTGCTGTGCATAGCAACTCTGGCAAAATTATAGGGATGCCTTCTGGAAAAAACTATCCTAGTACACATATTGCTGCAAAAGCTATACCAGATAAAACATATTTCTGTAATATAGCCTACAGGTCACAGAAGTATTGAAAATGAACAGAGACTATTAGTTGAGGTTTCTGTTTTGTAAATTATTAATATTTCAATTTTAGGAGATTTTTTTTGTAATGTTATTGAAATCTTCCTGCCCTGGAGCAAATTTCATAATACCATAAGATAATATATTTGCCTGGCACCTTCATAGGGCCTGTGCTTAAATCTGTCTTGGGTCACTACTGAAATTATCAAAATGGCCTCAAATTAGCCCTCAGTAGTCATTTGTTCATTTCACAAAAGTACTATTGTACATAATTTGGCAGCAGAGTGCAATTGTAGAGTACAATTTTGTAAGGAACCAAACAATGGAATATAAGGGATATTGGAGACCAGGTTTGCTTTTGGCAATGGCATTTGGATCAGTCAAATATAAATTATATCTTTCTTTCATGAGAACCACTATTCAGCAAATTAGTTAGCATGATGTAGCTGTCTAAACATTGTTTTACAGTTTCATGCTATTCTGGACACTGACACTCTAAAACGTCCTTTGATTCATCTTACTTGCAATAGAGAAAAATTGCTATAAGTACTGATTGTATAGGAAAACAATGGGTTTTTTTTTGTTTGTTTCTTTATTTGTTTTGAAGTATGATGATAATTAGAACGTGGAACAATGAGGCAAGCTGTAATTAGAGGTTCTAATGGAAAAACATCATCAACATCATTCAACTATACAGAGTTAAATTCAATTAAATAATTTGCTGACTTCTGTGTGACCACTTTCATCTAGCATAATAAAGAAAATGGGAAAATAAAGAAAAAGTAGGAGAAAAGTTGTCAAATAAAGTAGTTGGTGTAAATTATTCCATTAGTTGTGCTAATAAAGCAAAGAATGTAGTAAATGTCCAATGTTGCATTTCTTATATTTGAAAGGTTATGAGTCACTGAAATTGCACTAACTTAAATTTAATCAAGAGGGGGGGAAAAAAAGTAGCATTTCTGCTGACATAAGCAAATGGACACTCTTAATTGAACTGAGCATTTTTAGGATAATAGTCTAGTTGTTCAGCAGTTGCACAAAAGATACTTCAATAAAATTGGTCCATTAATAGTGTAAGGAATACAAGATAGCAAAGGAATATAAAGCCATACTTGGCCTGGCAACTTCTTTGAAAAAGAAATCCTATTTTCTTTAACACCTATCACTACTTGTGCATGTTGCTCTGTAAAAAGTATCGATCAAGATCAGTGCCTTCAGATTTATACATAAGTGAAATTGTAAGGTTTGCCTCAAAATTGCACACAGCAAGAGGGAACATCATTGCCTCAGCACTGTTTTCTGTCTTAGCCTGACTGCAGTAACCATCAACTTCAGGATTTTCCTCCCTATACTCTGCTCCAGTACCCACAGTGCATTGACCTTGGCTGGACACTGGTTACCCAAAAAGCCATTCTGTCACTCACTTCCTCAGCAGGGGCAGAAGCAGAAAGCAACAAGGGGAAAAAAAAAAATCGTGAGTCAATATAAAAGCAGTTTCTTAAAGCAAAAGAAAAATGCAAAACATTTTATTCTCTATTTCTCATCAGCAAGTGATTCCTAGCCACTTCCCAAGAAGCAGGGGTCTCCACATATAGCTGTTACTCCAGAAGCAAATGTCACAAGTAATGAAAGCCTCTTCCTCTTCCTTTCTCTTAGCTTTTATAACTGAGCAGACTGTATATGCTATGGAATACCCCTTTGATCAGTTTGGGTTAGTTTTCCTGGCTATGTCCGCTCCCAAGGTCTTGCCCACACCCGACCTGCTGCCGAGGGTGGAATGTTGGAGTGACAGCAACAATGCTGTGCCAACCATGCTCAGCAGGAGCCAAAATACTGGCGTGCTATAAACACCTTTCCAAATACCATAGCAAAGAACAGCACTGTGAGGGCTGCTGTGGGAAAATGAAATTCATCGCAGTCAGACCGATGAGTCTGAGTCCTGGTACATATGCATGCATATGTATATGCACTCACATTATAAAAAATATTTATAAAAAATTAAATCTAACTACTTGAATAAGGAAATATTCCCTCAAAGAGAATTTAACAGAATTAGTATTTGAATAGCAATGTTTTGGAATCACAGTCTTGACCTTTCTGTTACTAAAGACTGTTTTGTGTAGTTTTTAATATTTTGGTTTATTAAACGTTCAAGTGGAAAAAAAACCCCAACCACAACATAGTAGGATATGAAGAAGTAACCATAAGCACTGAATAATTAAGCAATCAATAAACAATTTCACATTTCTTTGGTGTTCAAATGACCTTCCTGGATTAGAAGCTAAGACAGTGTATGCAATGTGAAATCATTAGGTAGGTAATGTACCAAGTAAATTTGAGTAGGCTGGTAAAATTTGATTTAACTATCTTAACTGCTTTGATAGGTTAACTCTAAAGATCATTAAATCAGTCAGACAGTAGTTCAGCAAAAGCCAAATTAAAGGCAGCACTTAGAAAGTAATACACATGCAGAGAAAATATCAGTGAGTTGCGGGAGGTAGGTGGTAAGAGGATGCCCTGTAATGATTATTCTTTCCAAAATCTGTGATACAACCTCCTACTGCTGAAGACTGAGGTCAGACAAAGCCTAAGGAATGCCAACAATACTTTTCTTTTTTTGATTAATAGAAATATCCTCTAGTTCAGAGTTCATGTGAACAGCCAGAAAAATCTTATGTGTCTGGGTCTGAGAAAGGCAGGAAGGAATATACCTTTGTCCTGCAGCAAGAACAGAACAGCCTCACTGCAGTCTGAGAAAGGGTCGAACACAGAGTAATCACTAGAGAGGATTGAAGGGGAGGTTACAAGTTCTTTTTTTGCGGGAAACCACCAGGCTTTTTATCAGAGGTGCTTTATATGCATCAGTATGCTGTGGATGGGTAACTGCACAACAATTGGAAGCTGACTTCTGTGACTGAGGTCAAAAATGTCTGCCTCTACTGAAAGAATCTGCTTCTCTCACACCATCTACCTGAAGCCGTCTTGTTAGGGTCACTGCAGAGCAGCTTTCCTGCCTTCTCACTTATATATTCCAGCCCAAATCCAGCCTGCCTGTTCTTCTGTACCTGGGCATAATATTAAGGATTCAGTTCAAGGACTCAGAGGCTCTATAAATTGCTGAGTACCCTTGGCTTGTGGGCACTCTCAGTTCCTCACAGAACAAATCCAGCTCTCCCCCAGGAATATAAATGAAATCACCCCAAATGTCTCACCACGTATGCAAATCTGTCATTCACTCTGTGTATCAGCTCTGCAGATAACTCAGTGCTCCTCATACACAAAAATAATCTTTCTGAGGTGGTGGCAATAGATTTTTTCTGAGATAAAGGGTAGCACTGAGAACCTGTGTTCACCTTTTATCTGCCCTCTTCGTGACAGTTGTGTTGATGAAGTCTACAAAGCACCCTGAATTGAAAGTCGACTTGATAATTTGTATCTTGCTCTCTTACCTATCATTATAGTTCATCATTATCTTCTAAAAGATTTTCCATTGCTTCTGAAACAAGTTAAGTCAGCATTCTCTCTCTCTCTCTCTCTCTCTCTCTCTCTCTCTCCCCCTCCCTCCCTCTCCTTGAGAAGCAGTACAGATGTCAGTATGACAATCTAACCACAATATGTTACACCCACTTAGGTGTTTGGAGGAAGGACTAAATGAATTTAGCTATAGTTGATCAAATTAAAGTTTGTCTTTATATTAGAGCAAGGCATTAAGGGCCAGAGCAATAAATGAGTAAACTATAAAATACCACTTAAAAAACAATGTTATATTAAATTAATCATGAAGATTATAAAGATTTCTAAGGACTTTACCTTCATTATCAGTTCTAGGAGTACTGAATATTACTTTTTTTTTATTTTCTCAAGTCTATAAAATATTTTTAGTACATAGGATGTTACAGAAAGCAGAGTAAACAGAGGCAAAATGGATTACCTATGATGTAACTGTTTGGCCTAGGAAGTCTGAGTACAAACCATGTCTGCAAGCTACTCATTATTGAGAACTCCTTTACTGACTATGTAATCAATTTCAACAGAGATTGATTTTATAAATAATATGCCCTCAAACCTACATGCCTTTTACACATTTTATTTGGCATCTCTTAAAATTAAAACAAATATTAATATAAGTCATAAATCAAGAACTCAGAAGTCAATAATGGTTCTCTGCTCATTGCAGAAAAGTAGCTAGAAGCCCCTAAAAACCTAACAAATTTACTTGAGCTTCAAAGCTTGAAGTTTGCTTAATAGGTGTTGTGAACTCATTTAAACTTAAGTACAATTCTGGGTTTGTCAATCTTTTGTGGAAAGAAATTCTTTTATTTTTATATTTTTCCTTCAAAGGATGAGAAGTTCAGTAATGAATAAAAATAAAATTGTGTGTAAATCACAAAGCCTGAGTCATGCATCAGATGCAATATCTGTAGATACATGGTTGTGAAAATTGGCCAGCACAGGATGAAAATATGCACGGGATGAAAGTCACAACAAGTCGTGCAAGTGTATGAGCTGTGTACTCAGGCAGCCAGTTCATAAACAATCTGCTTTGTTGGCAGTATAAGAACATTAAAAAAAAAAAAAAAAGAAAAATAAAAAAAAAGGTAGAACAAAGGCAGACTGCAGTGGAAGACAAGCTTCTAACTTGCTAGTATTTGGACAGAACAGTGTAAACATTAATGCTCTATCCTCTGCTCACTGTCAGAAATTTTCCTACGTGTCTCTGCCTTATATTTCCATCTTTTGACCACATAATGAGGTTGACTGGAGCAAATTACATTTGACAGAGATTTTTCTCTGACTTTAGAAAGTACAGAAAAGGTTACATTATCCATCACGACCCTACAGATCTTTGATTCCAGCTTTTGACCTAAACTTTTTGATCTCAAAGAGTGATATGTTAGGAACACTGATGAGTAGGAGAGCAACGGTATAAGTTAGTACTGCTACTAAGTAGGATATTGGCTGGTGTTAATTAGATTTGTGATGACATTTTCTACACTGATGAGCTCCATCTCCTATGAGAAAAATGTCCATGGATTTTGTTAGAGCATTCACAGTTGTTGTCTCTCTCCTCTTGACTTCCAAGACATTCAGTACATCTTCTGCCATAGCTCAGCTGTGTTCATGTGGACAAACCACTCTGTATCACTTTCCTAACAGGAACCTGGAAGATCCAAATCAAGAATATCTTTGGATTTTCAGCATTAAGCCAACCAACCTCCATTTTATTCGCATATCTTTGCTCACCTTTATTCCATTTTCTTACAGTCAGTCTGAATAGGCAGACAGGTGACACAGAGGATTTTATAGCTTCCTGAAGAAAGAAAGCATTTAGGGATACAATAGAAGATATCTTAATGGCTATGAAAAATGTTGTGACTTTTTCAGACATGCCTACCTATAGCATACAGTATCTTTGTTATCAGATCTTTGGACTAAGACTTTTGCCATATGCTTGTATTTGAATAACCTGTTTGTCATAACAATATTGAATACAGTGATTTCCAGTCTTGTGGTATTTTTCACTGACATTACATGTGCCAATTAGGTATTCTTAAGCTGAACTCCAGTGTAGCAAGATGATGGGCACCTCTTCTTAGGTGGCTCAAAATTTCTGAGACAGTGTTTTACTTTCAATGAAATCACTGTTTATCTTTAAGTCAGGGATTTTGGCATAATTCACACGATCTTCTAAACAGCCAGGATTTAAATAAGTCAAATAAAAACATGATCTGTTAATAGCAATAAAATAAATTCTTTTCATGAATATGAAGAAAAACTGCAAATTACTTTCTGGTCTATTCAACAAATTCCTAATTAACCATAATACTCACTTCTAGAAGGCAGGAAGAAAGTCTAACAAAATATTGTGGTCCTCACAGACAGCAGTTTCATAGAAACCCAATAGAGAGAACAGGAGAGTTGAGAGAAAAGAGTGGAGAGAAGGGAGAGTTGAAGGACATTAATGATAGTTGCCAGGACTACTAATTCTTCCATAAGACTGGAGAACAAAGAAGAGGTGAGAAGCGTTTTCTCTATCAGATATTTATTTAACAATTCTAGCAAAGAGCAATTCTCATTCACATCATCTGCTTCTGCTGTGAGAGTGGCTCTGAGAATGCAGCCATGGGGAGGCCTGTTTTGATCAAGTCCACTGCTTTCCCTTTCAAAGCGAATGAGATAATGCGGCTGTGGAACAGCACCTTTTAATCAGAGCAGTGGGATTCCATTGAAATGTAGTACAATGCAGCTTGCAAGTTAGCATTTCCCTAAAGCAGGTGTACACTTCTCCCTTTGAAACTGCGAACACAGCCTACGTCCCTGCATCCCAAACTAGGCCTCAATGGAACCATGCTCAGCATTACCTTTTACTGTTTGTCCTTTTGTCTTATTTTCCTTCTGTGAAAAAGATATTCAGATATGTGCCAAAAATACCTTTCACTAATATAAGTCAAACGTATTTTGGTTTGCGTGGGTAGGTTTTTTTGTTGTTTTGGTTTTT
>VXBQ01006195.1:1068917-1105081 GCA_013400175.1 Phainopepla nitens | reverse complement strand
AAAAAAAAGAGAGAATATATGATATTTTTATTTACCAGGTAAGAATTAATTTCGATACCTGGTTGAAAAGCATTATAGATATTTTAAAAGTTTTTTTTCAGTTCTTCACTTTACACAACAGACAATAAATATTCAGCATCTTTTTCATTGTTTACTCTCACTGATTTCCTCTTTATTTCTGTTACCACATGAGCTCTTGGTTAGCATTTTACATTAGTATCCCTAATTACACTGTTCTCATCAGCATGTAATTATTCTGTGTATAAATGCAAATATGGTTTTCTGACATTCAACTTTGTGCACTAATGAAGTTAAAGCAGCTATTTATTTACTATAGCATGACACACATAATGCCAGGAAATCTAAATCACACTCAAGTTCAATATTCACTAAATGTTCAGAAGTAGAGGGTAATTCAAGTTTTTGCTGTACACTCCTTCAACAAGAAATACAGGAAATATTGCTTAATGATTGTGAGAAAATCAGTTAGACATAATTTAAATTTCCAAACTTAAGATCTCCCAAGGCATAAGAACCTGAATTTTTAATAGGGAGATTGAGAGCTTGTTATTAGGAATGCTGAAGGTTCACTTAGAACATGTGAAGGTTACTGAAATTCAGAACTACATATACTTGTCAAAATAAGTTTTTTTTGTTATTATATAATATTTAAGAATACTTTTCTTCTACTCCCAAAATATCTACCAGTATTAGATTCATGATCTGGAAATTCCAGGATTCTCAAAGGCATCTACAGAAAAAAAGAATAAATCACCTGCAAGCCAACAGCATATTTGTGTTCATTTTTCCCTGTTTCTTTGGATTTCAATTGCACTGAATTTTAAAGTATATTTTAAGAGTTTTTAAGATTTAGGAGTTTTTATTTTTCTGTGCCTTTTGTGTCAGTCTAATTTATTTAAATCCAGCTGCCCTCTTTCCATTCACCAACTCATAATGATGCTGAAATCAAGGGTCATAATCCTCAAAGACTTATTTCTCTCTATTCCATTCTTACTGGGAAACAAACAAACAAAAATATGAAAAACCCCTTCTGATTTCATATGTATGAAAACAGAGAACTTTCCTAGCTTGTCTGGAGGGGATGTTCAAGATTAAGTAAAGCAGTGCAAAGGAGGTGAGTCACTGCATTTTGTGAAATATTAATTTTTTGCCTTCATATACCAGGAATTTGACTGAGAAGTTAACTTCAGTGACACCATCTACTCCAAAAAGAAAAGAAGTATATCTAATTCCTCCTCTCTGCTCTCATCTCAACAATGAGAAGAGGAAGAGAGCATATATTAGAATTTAGTTCAAAAGTAGTAGCTCATGTCCCTGAGTTCAACAAAGTCTCCCAGAACTGCTAGTTTAAAAGAAATTTGCACAAATAACGTAGTTCACTCACATTTCAAACTGGACAACAGTCTTTAATGTATAACTCTCCAAGGAGGTTCCCCTTTTGGAGCCTCCCAGCCTCCATGGCACCATGAAAAACTTTGCTGCCTTGAGAAAGATCATTATTTCTTTTATATGGTTCTTTAGAACTAACTGCGTTGGTTGGTTTTTCACAAAGTATTGAGCTGAACAGTAGGGAGAATCAGCAGCAATTCTCTCTATCCTAATGAATTAAAAGAACCCACAGAACTCATCCCTGTTCTGGAATTCAATAATCTCTTCTATTGCAAGTGAGAACATTGTCCCTTGTCCCTTGGTGTAGTCTGGGAATTTATGTCAGGTCCATATTTGGAAGTTAGAAGATACCCAGGGTCATTCCTAAAAACCAGTGGCCATTTTCCCTCAGTTTAGAAAGCAAGAGCTTAACAGTTCAGACTTGGGCATTTCCAAGGCACTTATCCCTTTTTTGCCAGAGAACTTTCATATAGTTCTTTAATTCACTAGCAGGCTGTGGTACTCTGGATCAGATGAAATTATCTGAAAAGAGAGTGTGAATCTTCCCAATGAACAATGTGGAACAATTAGTTTGGAAAATATCCTGGAGTAATATAGAGCACTCAAAATAGACTGTGATAGACAAACTGTGGTAGCCAAATTCTTCCAAAGAAGAGCAGAGAAAAAATATTTGGCAGTCTTAGAAATGGTGGAGAGGGATTTCTTGGTATGCTTTCTGTAAGAAAAAATGTAGAAGATCAGCCCGATAACTGTCTTCACCTTGTGAGTTCCTCCTCTTATGAATTAGTAGTTATTATTTCTATAGACATAATTTATTTCTTTGTTTCTTTATAATCTCTCAGAATGTAAGGCAGTATAACTAGTAATAATAATTACAGCATTAGGTAATTATTCACTCCCTCTTTTTTTCTCTCTCTCATTCTTACAACCGTCATTTCAGTGATACCATTTCAATGATGAACTTTATTACATTAATATTTTTTATTTTGCACAGACTGCTATACAAACACGCAAGCTAGGGAAGAAGACAGAATTAAATCACGTCAAAGAATTTTTCAATCTTTTCACAAGACTGATATTTTTTCTTTTCTTTTTCTTCTTTTTCAATAATAGTCTAAGCAAATTAGTTGAAATTGCTGAATATCTATGTGAGACATTTTCAGCTTCAATACTGAACAAGAAAATAAACCCATTCCTTTTATAATCCTGCAGAGAAAAGTATTAAGACATACCAATTATGCAACTATTTTTGGAAGGCAAGAATATAATTTTTGTCATGCTGAGGTGTCACTTTATGACCAGATTTTTGAATTTCAATTTGTATTTTCAAGGTGCTTGGAATTCATCTGCTCTGCCTATATGGTTGAACATCAGCATTAGGAACATTAGAGGGGCAATCCAAAATTCTACCTTATGAGCTACCTGCTGACCAAAAGAAAATAATGAAGGCCAGGACAAGAATAGGATCTACTTCTTTCTAGAAATGACTTTCATACTAAGGCCTAGAAGCCTATTCAGAAATTGCCACACCATGACCAGAGCAAAAGAATTACCTAGAGGCCTATTAAAAGTGCCTGTTTAGGAAGTGGTACCCTCTTTAATTTCTATATCCTGCCTCAGAACTTTTTTTTTTTTTTAATTTCTTTAATGTTCAAAAATAAACCCAGTATTACAAGGACAGGTTTTAAAGTTTCAGTGCTGTATTTGCTCATGATTGTTGCCATTCTGTTACTTTCCACAGCTAGTGCAATAAATCTTTCAAAATGACTTTGAATTTTTCAGAGTGGCATTATTTTATCACTCTTACCTCTTCCTTTTTCCAGCACTTTCTGGCGCATACTGTCTAATGTTTCATACTGAGGTGACTGTCCGTATGGCTGGAGAATACATTTTTTAAGCATTTGGGCTGAAGAAAATATTGATCCATTACATGAGAGATGGGAGCAACCACCACAGTTATGTTTTCTTTGCTTTTTAAGACATGGCTTCTGCTAAATTTCTTGGCTATGCCCATATATGTAATTTGACTAAATACAATTAATATATTTACTTATGCTACCTGACACACACAGTGCCAGAATGCATGCAAAAATTCTAGTGAGCCACATGTGTCTCTAGCACATAGGGATGATATGGTCAAAGGAAGACATCTATATCTTAATTTACCTTCAAAACTCCCTTATTTAGCCTCGTGGAAGAAATGGGCCCTTTTAAATCATAATTCATGATGTTCTAGATAAGCTTGGTAACTCAGACTAAACACATCTTGAGATTATTTGGTTTCTTGTATTTTTTTCTCCCTCAATTTCTTTTAAAGAACCTACATATAACAGATGCACTTTGTGCATCTTTATACAGTGTCCATGTCTACATGTGTAAATAGGACAAACTCCAGCCCTGACTTCTGGAGCTGATTCTTTAGCTGGAGGATGCCAAGTACCCAGAGCTGGGTGTGTGCAGAAATGCTCTAGCAATTGAGAGAACCAAGCCCAGAGAAACCTGCACAGTTCCATCAGTAGCTGATCCAGATGGTTTCTGACAGTTCATGGTTTTTGGGTTAGGAGGCTTCAGATTACCCAACTCTCATTTTAGGCATAAAGGTCTTTCACTCTGCCCTTTATATGCTCCCACAAAACCTGATCACAGAAACCATAGAGCTGATCTTTAAGTGCTAGACCAGGTACAACTGATTTCACTATCCCAAAACAATGTATTTTTGTGGAGGCACTCTTGCTTCTTTGATTAAAGGCATACTACTTTTCATTTTCAAGATGCTCTGAATTACACTCCTCTCCAAACAGCACTGAAGAAAGAAGGCTTTAGCAGCTTCCAAGTCAGTACTCACTTTAAATTTATTTTTTGCAGATCATAGAATCAGCAGACATTGACAATTTTGTTAGAGATCTCACAGGAAATAATGCAAAACTTTAAAAGTTCAAAGTGGGTTTACTGAAAGGAATAAACATACAAAATTAGAGTACTATAACAATTCAGACATTCCAATATTTTATTTCACAGCTACTATGACCTAACTATTTGTGGTTTACTTAGAGAAACATGAGTTTACAGACCACTGACTGCACAGCCTGCAGCAGCCACTCAGAAATCATTACGCTTTTTATGCTAAACTAGTTTACACATAAAGACATTAAGACACATTTGGGAGTGAAATAGGTCCAGCTAGGGTTAGTAAAGGTGTGTGAGATGTATAGGAGATTTTATGTGTAATGAAAGCATGGAAACGGTTAAATTATTTAGTCAGAAAAAGAGAAATATTAAAAAGGAACGGAATCGGATTTTCTATACAACATAAAATACAAGGGAAAAAGACCAAAAAACTGTTACTGTAATTTGGCTTGTCTCACAGTATATTAAAATACCACAATATCATAATATAAGGAAAATAGAAGACAAATATGCAGTGTTTGAAAAAGTATGCTTCTACACCAAATAGTCTTAGCAAAAATAATCAGTACTGCAGAAAATCATGAAAGAATTGGTTTCAATCAGGTGTTAAAAGTACGGACAGATCATTTTATATCCACTAATAATATTTTTAACTATAGTAGCTGAGATAATGATAAGGCTAATCAGATCTCACTTTGTGGGGTATACTCTGATACTATGCTGCAGTCAGGAAGGAATTATTTGTATCCTTTGTAAACTGTAATTTAATGCAGCTGGTTACATGTCTTGTGGAGGAAAAGTCTGCTAAAACATTAGGTGAAGGCAGTACTAAAAGCACTCTTTTTCACAGTGACTGTGATCTAGAATAACCAATTTTAGCAGTGACATCTAAATTTAGTTATGGGTGAGACTGTTAAACACATTACTGAGAATAACAGTGAAGATTATTTTTCTTTGAGAATTGCACTATGTTACTTACAAAGAAATGTTAAAAGAGAAATTGTTTTAATTTTAGTTTGCTTAACTTTTATGTCTTAAATTTAGACTTTTACATAAAACTGTAAAAAACAGTAAAACAAAAAACAGTAAGATGCAAAGTCGCTATGGAGAAGCGATATAAAACAGGAAGGATTTGGGGCTGATGCACATTTTTGGCCTGCACTCATTATAAACCCATGATTTCCCGGTATTTTTTATAAATATGACAAAAGCAACAGCAGCATAAAAATTCTATGTTTATAACATGCAAAAATCTCAAAACTGAACTGATGTTGAAAGGCAAGAATTCCATACAGTTTTTTTTTTTTATTAAACTGTGTTGTCAGATTCTAGAAATTCAGCTAATTTATCTTTTTAATTGAGTTACTCTTTCAAGTTGTCGAACTTAAAACTATTCCTGTTGATTAGCTTTACTTTTTCTTTCATATCTGAGAAATAAGTTATTTTTACCACTTTCAGGGTAAAAGAGCAAAACAGTGATCCTCACTTTTTTGCAATTTTGCAAATTTCAGCATAAAAGGCGTGACAGATATGAGCATCAAAAAAAATGCTTAGTACTTTTCTCTGGTACATGAAAGACTGGTCTTGACATGCTGCCAGTCTGCAGGATAACAAAAATCTTTGTCAAAGTTTTCAACAAAAGTGTATGTCCCTCTTTTAACAAATGGAGAAACTGAAGGATAGGGTGGCGAAATGACTTGCCAAGGTAACTAGACAGACCAACATCAGGAATGCTCCTAGAGGGTAGGCCTCCTGCTAGGAGGTTAGAGTACTGCTCCTCTGGGATATGCGCTTGGAGTTGTCTGTGACCAGAAGATAAAGCTGTCTGACAGTTGGTCCTATTGAAAATGAAATTTCAACCCTGTGTTAGAAAGTAGACATTTGTAAAGAAATATTTACTTCATTGCACTTCAGTAACAACTGAGTTACACAGGAATGGGTATAATCACCAGACAAAAAAAGTTAAAATTGGATTCCTAGAGGTGGTTTAATGGCTTATGAAGAAAGAGTTTAGGTAACTATTTGAAAGTATTTTGCAAAGTAAGTCAGCAGTTACTATGCTTATATATACAAGTTACTATGCTTGTATATGTTCTGTGTCACTTAGGCAAAATATGTGGAAAACACAGTGAGTCAGACTGGGACTTCTCCTTTGCAAGGAGAAACATAAGAATCAGAATATATGTGCAACACATATTGCTTTTTCTGAACAGCTCCATAAATATGCATCTATTTAAAACCATGGGGAGAAAGCCTAGCCCAGATCAGCTTCAAATCAGACTTTCATACCATGTACTGAGTATCTTGGGATGAAAATATTTCTGTGGAAGAAGCTGTTCTACTTCAGCAATAAGGCTCTTAGCTACAAAATATTTTCTATTTTCTTCTTGGGAGTGGGGGCAGGTAGGAGGGAGTTCTGTTTCTTCCATTCTTGTATTCAAATTGTTTGACAATAGAAAAATTTACAAAAAAATATGTGGACTGGAGTTAATGCAACTCCACTTACCCATTGTGTGGCTACTGATCACAGTAGGATCACACTGTGACCTAACGTGCACTATGATCACTCTACGGCAAACAAATATAACATCACAAACATAAGTAGAACCAGGAAAACCAGAAGCAGTCACATCTACCAAGGGAAAATGTTATCTAATATTCTTCATGGGTGAGGAGATACAGGAGACTGAAAAGAGTACTTGATACTCTTACAGACACCCTGTAAATTCATCTGGCCTCCTGATGCCCCTGCAAAAGATGGGAGTCATTGTTAGGCCCCGTGTCACAGCTGCCACTTCCATGGGAATGTTTTATACACTGTATGGCATCAAAAAAGACACGAGTTACCCATGTTAGGCACCTGAATTGCTTGTCATATTTTTGAGCACAGCCCTGGAGAACATGCAGTCAAAATATATGGAGCAAAAAAATCTATCTACATTTAATGTGGAGTTCAGTAAGTAAGGCTGCATCTAAATTGCTTGGTAAGTGTCTCTGTGGCAGGGTGGCAAGTCCTGATCCCCTTATCATTCAAGTCAGAGACCTGTTAACTGTGCAAAGTGGTGGCTGTTCAGTCTGCACACCTGAGTTTCCTTCCCATAAAAGAAGTTGTTAATTTTTTCAAAGGAATCTATTTCTAAGTTTAAGCTTTTTTCCAGGGGAGGTTTGAGCAAAATGTGTTTCTACATCAACCTAAGAATGTGGCAACTGAAGTAGACTTCATAATCCAGTTTGATTTTTAAGAAAACTGTTGGAAAAAAGGTGAGCAATAAGACTTGGCTGTGTGTAACATGCATGAAATTGGTATTCATTATGGCAGACTGTCTGTTGCACAAAAAGACACTGATCTAATACATGTCAGGCCGTAATACAGAGAATGGAAGATTGCTTGTGCTTTCCTCTTCATGGCTGCTTTCTCAGTACTTTCAATCAGATTTTCTGGCAGTAACTTAGGCAGCAATAAAGTATAACAAAAATTTCTCTTCATTTCAAACTGTTACAATAACAGATTAAAATGCCATACTTTGTCAGCAGTCAAATAAAGCAGATAATCCTAGGTCGTGTGGAAACACTGCAAGGTCTATGAACACTAGACTGAGTAAAGTATAAAATTCATATACTCAATAAAGGTAATTCATCAATTAACTGTAGCATGCATCTTATGCAATCATTAATTTCCAGTTGTTTAGATAAATCACAAACTTCAACATATTTATGAGCATGCAATTTCAAGACAAATATGAAATTACAACATTTAAATGAAGCCTATTAGGCCTAGCAAAGGTTAATTGATGGATTTATTATATGATGCTAAAATATACCAAGAAATAATAAATCAAATAATAATGAATCTAATTAATATTATAAGGTGCTACATTTATTCTAAATTTCTAGTGCAGTAAATCTTGAATCCCAACAGGAAATTGTGCTTCCTTTGTATATCTTCATTAATCAAGTCCGGGTTTATGCTGATCAAAACAATCAAAAAATGTCAATCAGAAGTCCAGCAGAGTTCAGCTATCAAGAAGATAGATATATAAGCAGCTATTGAATTACTTAAATGCCAATTATATTAAAAGTTGTTTTCCTGTATGCTGACACTATACTGTTTTTTTTTCATTTTTTCCACATGCAGACACTAAATATCACAAGAAAACAACATAAAAAAAGGAAAATGAAAGAAAAAGCATGTGCTTAAAACTAAGCTTATTCTAATATTTATTGAAATTCCCTGATGATATAAACACATATAGAGTATAATCTTCTTTTTGATTTACAATCAGTTTTTAGGTTAACCCAGCAAAATTATAAAACAATAATAATTGTACCATATAAATGACACTTTATTTTACATCATACATATTAAATAATACATACATGCTATTTTAAGCTTCTTTCTCTGTGAAAGTATTTATCTTGTGGGCTGCAAAAAATGACACATTATCTGAAAAACTTTATTCTTGGCATACCTGCATTCTCTCTCAGAGCACAGGTTCATATTAGGACCATGTTACGGTAGTCAAATAAATTTCCTAATCTCAGTAATAGGGCAAGGTGAAGTACAACAATTCTATTTTACAAATATTTTTAATATTTAAAAATTTAATATTTAAAAATGTGCTAAAAACTAGATATTGTTTGTTTATGTTTAAACAAAAATGTGCCCAACCACATGTTTTTAAAGGACAAGGAATCAGTTTAGCTTTACATCCTTCTGTTTCTCTCCCTCTCTTCCATGAGCTGGGTTTCTGGTTTTCCTCATCACTTCATCATAAATGACTGGAAAGCTTGGGAACTGAGGCTCTCATTATAAAACATTTCCCAATCTATTTTACCCTCATATTTTATTACTCAAATGACAAAATATTTTATAAAGAAATAAACTGAGATAAAAATATTCTGAGTACTGGTTCAAGTCTCTGTCTCTTAAAACCAAATTAACCATGCAAATATTAGAAAGTTTTTAAATGAAACTTTTAAATAATTTATAGAGTTTCAAGTTCAAAACCAACTCTCACAAAAGCACTTCATGTAAAATAACCAAATCATCAAATGAAAAGTTCCTTGATACTTCTTCACTGAAACAATTCATTTGGTAAATTTTCCAATGAATTTCCTAATTCTCTTAATATTCACAGTACCTTTTCATGCAGATGGGTATTTCAGATTTCGTTCAGGAAAATATAACACATATTTTTTTCCCTTTTTCCAAAGAGGTTAAAAACTTAATACATACGGAGCACTTATCTGTGCAAGTCCTTAAATATTATAACAGATAGGGCTCATAAAGAATGGAAAACAAGCTCTTCCAGTTTCTTCCAACAGATTATGGTAATTCATGTACATTCTGTTGCATTTACCCAGACATTTTGGAGTAACTTCAGCAGCTGGTTTCTGACAATGTAACGTGAAAATCACTTGATTCGCTCCTGAACTAAAATCACCTATGGGTGATTCCTTCCTTATGAAAGAAATATTCACTTCTCCTAGGTTCACCTGGAAAGGCCACATTTTCAAATTACTCTACCCAATATTTATATGTAATAGAAATTTAGTCTGAATTTCTTTTCTCTTTATTCATATCCAAGTGGAACAGAAGGATTTCTTTTTATCAAGATGCTTCCAGAGGTATTTACGCAGCAAGAGATAATAAGCTATTTCTTTTTTGTCTGCATATTGAAATTCTAAAGCATATATAATCATGGCTCAGCTTTTCCTTTGAAATTGCAGAAGCTTGTTTTTACTTATGATCTGTCTTGAGTCTGTATAACAGACTGTCCAGGCCATACAACAGTTTGTTTTCCAGTCTGCTTAGATGATGTAGTGTTATCTCCAGTTGTTTGTTTATTTGTATTTCATCTTTAGGAGAATCTGGTATGCACCAGACAGCTCTGTTTTGATAAAAACATTTTATTATAGCTTGGCATTTCTGTCTTAGTTTCTTCTTGAGTTTGCTTTCTTTGTTCCACAAAAACTAAAGGAAGCAAGCCTGGCCCAGCCTGAACATTAGCTCAGTGTTATGTATGCAATGCTTCCTACAACTTACAAGCTCGTTATTTCAGAATGTTGCAACAGAGAATACTTTTAGCAGGTTAGTTATTTCCTCCAATATCTTGCTTGTAGTATATAAGGATCCTTGTTTTATGTTTAAAATGAAATATTGTTCATCTGTTAACAATATTAATACTGTTAATCAAATTTATAAACATCTGTCAATAAATAATTAAGGATAAATCATAAACGATCCTTTCAGACTTATTTTCGAGTCAATCTTTGCTTGTTATTTGTGTAATGATAGTATTTACACTGGGAAAAACAAACAAAAAAAAGCCTTTTAAAAGCCCTTCATCTAAAAAAAAAAACAAACAAAACCGAAAACCAAACCAACACTCAAATGAAGTTCAAATATATGAGAAAAAAAGGAAAAAAAAAGTCATATCTTCCTAGTTTGTAAATTATTCATCTAGACGTTGTGAAAGTTACCCTGAGAGACTTCAGCTTGATGAAGCAATAAAAAATAGTGCAGGACAGTCAAGTTTCCAGATTATTAGCAGGACAAAGATTACCTAGAAGAAGGAATATCCCGGGTGTTATAAGGCTATCATTATGTTTTCAAACTCAGAAAGCTTCTTGGACAGTCTGTCTGTTGGTAAGGATACAAAAGAGACCAAGAGGCAAAGTAGCAGCCAAAATAGATTTAAGAACTAATTATGCAATTTCAAAAAAAACTTCAGTACGTAGTAAGGGAGAATAAAGTTTTGTTGTCATAATGTGAGTAGTGTATGTGACACGGCCACACATCATATTCTCACTACAAATGAATGGAAATTCATCTACATCAAAATATTGTGTGTTACATGTTCAATTAGCTAGAGATTCATACTGAAAAATTGGTATTGTGGTGGAGTCAAAACAGAAGTTTGTGTCAGGTGGTGTTCCACAGATGTCTATTCTGAAACTGGAATAATTTAATATTTTCATTAATTATATGGACAGTGAAATAGAGGCAATGTTTATTAAATCTACAAATTATACCAAACTCAGAACAGATCAAAGCACATTGCAGCACAGGGTTGGAATTCAAAATTATTTCCAAGAGGAGAAAATAGTGAAAAGTAAATAGATTGTAATTCAAAATGGGACAAGAACTAAATAACACTTTAAAGTAGATATAAATGATCACATATACAACATTGAAATCAATGAGCTAGACAGCAGTGCTGCTAAAAAATGCCAAAATACCTGTCTGGCTAAGCTACTCATAGTGGGTGTCTAGCACAGCTGGATATACTCCATAGTATGGTGCCTGCCCTCCAGAAAAACATGTGACCATGGGCCTTGTTTCATATCCTGAGATCACATCTGCATGGCTCAGGTGTGCTACAGCATCTCAAATGGCCCTTGGCATCTGTGTGTATGAGACAGAGTTATAAATAATTGCAGCCAGCGGAGCCCATAGGGCTGCCCAGCTCACCTGAAATTCAGCATATACACACTGTCAAACAAACAGCTCTCCAGGCTACACTGGGTTGGATTCAGTGACATCCAGATCCCACTTCAGGCTCAGAGCCCAGGTTTCCCATGGTGTTGTGTCATACCTGGCAGTCCCATCTGGATCTTTCAGATACATGGGGTATTTCAGATGACATTAGGCACCAATGTGTGGGCAGCTAAATCAGAGCTTACATTTCCAGAGACTCTTATGGATTCCCATGACTTTGTATTGTCTATAAATACAGCATTTCAGCTGTGTGTGCATGTGTGGGTCAGAGATGTGACAGACACATTTAGGTTTATGCAGGTGAGAAGAATTCCAGTCTGACAGGATGTAAAGACTCCATTTGGCTATCTCACCAGGACTGAGTAAATACATAAGAAGATAAGAATCTAGGAAAGCTTGTTATACAAAAAAATTTCCATCACAAAATATAGGAAAGGTTGCAAATGAAGGCTAAATTCCTTGTCTGTGTAGAAAAGAGAAGAAATAGTGTTCCTAAATTGTAGAAAACTATAATTTAGGCACAAATTTTGGTCTGTAGAGAGGGTAAAATTTGTCTTGGAACATTGTAGAATTTCTATTAGTGGAAGTTTCCAAAAACAGTAATTGACATCCTGCAGAACAGCCTGGCATCATTGCCAAAAATCAGCTGTCTACTTTTAAAAAATCCTGAACTGTGTATAAAAATATTGTGATGGTTTAGGAATGGTATTCTTCAACTTGGTATTGCCACTGAAAGCACTCCAAACCATGTGCTGCTTGCTCACTTCCCCTTGCTCCTCCCCTTCCCCCTACAGTGGGCCAGAGAGGAGAATTGGAGGAAAAAAAGATAAAGATCACATGTTGATGTAAGAACAATTTACAGCAGTGAGGTAAGAAAATGAAGACTAACAGCAACAACATCCCAACAAAAGTGTACAGGAGATGCAAGTGATTCACATGCAAATGCTTGCTGTGGAGCCCAACAATATTCTGGCCCTGAAGAGAGCCCTTCCCTCATCCCCAGAAATGATGGGAGATGGTACAGGATAACCTGTGGGGTCCTGGCAATGCCCCCTCCTGGCTACTGCAAAAATTAACTCTGTCTTGGCCAGAACCAGGACAATTATCCTGTGCTATATACTAACAATTTATTATAACCTATGTGCTACACATACAGCAACTGGAGCCAAGAGCTCCACATATGACTTTGCATCACTTTTCAAAATCATGTTTGTAATATGCAATACTCCTACAGTGCTGTTAAGTTTGAGAAGCACTTTTAGAGAACTTACTTCTCCTTCTGAAAAACATCCTTTATAGTTCCCTTTGAGATCATATTTTTGATTGCTATATCTAGTTTGGGACTAATTAGTTGTCTCTTGTGCCAAAGATCAGCATGGTGTGCACAAGACTGGCTTTGCTTGTTTGAACCTGTAGTTGTCATTTTCTTTCTTAATGGAATCATCATCTACCTTTCAAGCTAGATCTAAACCAATCTGAACCCTTCTGAACCAATAGCTTCACAGTCTGACTGCCTCTTACAAGGATTTTCTAAACTGTAGCTGCTAAGCAATGTAGGCTCACTGAGCTGAACTTCTGCCAGGAGCTATTTGGCATACAGTCAGGATGAGACTGCTACAGAGGCAACGTCAATAGACAAACCAACTTCTGGAGTACATGTGAGTCCCTCGCCTTATCTATATGCTGTGTCTGTGTGAATTTTACATGCAATCTGGCCAGCAAAAGTAGAGACAGGCATTTCCCTGTTGTCTGGTTCTTTGCTGAGATTCTTTCTCCAGAAGATGTTGGCAGATCTTCCAACAGACTTAGTTGTAAGTACCATATCTGTGTCTTCTTCAGATAAAAGAGAAAAATTCCATGTGCTGGCCTCTAAAAACACTACAAAGCTCTCCACTTAAGTCCAAAATTAGTCCTTGTCTCTGGACAAGCTCAGTGCAAGATTCTGTAGACCATTTCCAGCAAGTCTGAAGAGTTAGTGAACCCATCTTTTTGCTATGCTGTCTTCAGAAGAGAATATATAAAAAAAAATTGAGTTTTAAAAGTGCATGCAAATTCAATGGATGAGTTCAGTTCCTATGTGTATTCTTTTTCGCATGAGTAGTATCACATAGGCATTTATTCTATTACTGATCTTCCTCCACAATCAGGGAGGAAGCCAAAATATCTGGGAAGTGTTTTCCTTTTGCAGTCATGGTGACCATTCTTTATGTCTTCATTTAAACACTTCTACAACAAATAGTAGTCTCTGTAAATTTATCTTTGAGCTGATCAAAGGAAAATGCATATGAATTTAACATACAAAATATTGACTGTAATTTCTGACATAAAATTAAAGCAGTAATTACTGCTTTATTGTTTTTACCCCAGCTCTGGTTAGCTAGCAGAGGAATAGCTCCATTGCATTATTTTCCAAGACTATAATTTATCTACTTGAAATATCAGAATTTTATTAATGAGTTGACACTAACTCTTTCCTATGAAAGCCAGAGAGCAACAGTGACCAGTCAGTAGAGAATCCTGGCACCTCTTCATTTCTTCAGGATGACAACCCGATATAGAAAAGGAAGAAATCTGAAAAAAAAAAAAAAAAAAGAGAGTGTGTGCACTTTCTTTTTTTTTTTCTCTTCCACAGAGCCAACAGGTTGTATCTCAGAAAGATTCAGCTGAAGTGGAATTCTTCCGAATATCTGGGGTCCTTTCCTGAACTCTCCTGAAGATTTATGACATTTCTCATCAAATATTTAGACTCCACACTAGATCTCAGGAAATCTGTCTGTATCTACACACTAAAAAAAAAAAAAGTCAGCAAAATAAATGCCAAACACTGGAATGCGTTGCTGTATCCATCAGTCAAGACTGTAATTTGACATTAAGAAACAATAGGCCAGCATGATGCCCCACTATTCTCAGATCAACTCTTGGCCCATGACACAGTTCTTAAACCCCTTCTGCACAACCCACTTAGGCACATATGTGCTCTTCTCCCATCTGCTCTGCATTTCACCATTACCTCCAGCGTCTGTGTCTAACTCTATGACTGGATTCATGCATAGCAGCATTTAAGTATCTTAAACACCTACTCAGATCTTTTTTTTCAGAATACAGTTTTTTATTTCTGAAAGCTCAGGATCTGAAAGTCTGTCTGTTATATTTCACTGAAAACTTAGATGCCTGAGCCTACCAAAGACAAGAGCCATCACAAATACTGGTTTACTGGACAACAGCCATTGATCCAAATTCCAGTCCTAAACATAACTAGTAGAGGACAGAAGTCTTTCTGCTAATAGAACATAATGGAGTCTCATATATTTATACAATCCCTCAAATACTGTCATAAATTGCAAGCAAATACAGTATTTTATTTCTTTACAGGTTTTTTGATGACTTAATTGGCTGAAGATTAAGAATGGGCTATGAAAGTAATTGTAATAATTCCTGAAGAAATGTGAAACTAAAATCTCTACATACAGCTAAACCCATTTTTCTCCTCATAAAATACACAGACATATTTCCACTTAGAGGTTTGCTCACAAAAGTTAAGGTATATTGAATGAAATTCCTTTTCAAAAATAGGGTAGGGAAGTTGAGAGAAAATTATCAATAGCAAGGTAGGGACCAAGTAATGCAAAATTTTAATTGGATCCTGTAGACAGACCCTAAGAGAAAAGACACAGAAGTTTAAGTTGGCATTCCCATTCTATTAAATTCTCTGTTGAACTAGCAAAAATTAAAAACTAAACATACAACTAATTGTCCTGGGCTCTATTTTAATAAGCTATATAGGGAAGGAAGACAGAATTAGAGTAGAGCAATGCAGTGTTAGGAAATGGGTAAGTGAACTGGAGTGAAAATGCAGCCAAATGGGTGCAAAAATAAGTACTATTAGAATATTGGAGCTGACTCATCCCTTCAGTAGGTGGTGGTGCCTGTGGCACTGTCAGAACCACTCCTGGCACTTGAAGAATCATTGTGGAGGGCAATGCAATAGTAGGAATGCAATAGTGGCTAAGACGGAAAGTGCATGCCACAGGAGTTCCCTGTGTTTTCTGAAATATCTGTGACTTCCCAGTCATAGTGGGCCTGAGAAAGAAAAAGCTGCTGTCACAATCCTGAGGGGTAAATAGGAGATTTCTGTCCTGCAGTAAAGTATGCCAGAGACAGGGAAAACTGGAAGGGAAAGATAAGAGGAGAGCAGATGTTTGACACTCGGTACCAGAGAGGAAGCCTATGCTGTGGCTGCTGAAATGGAGAGATCCCCTGTGAGAGCCATGTCTTAGAAAGCAGCTGCCAAGTCAAATAGCCATTAAATCTCAGCAGAAACAAACATGATCGCACTACGCTTTGTCTCTTTAGTAGACCCAACAGCAGTTCACACTGGGCTAGTATCAACTATACCATACAAAGCCGGCACGAAAATACAGGCCAGAGTGACAAAAGCATGCACTTTTAATTAGGAAGTTTGAAATTAAATGAAAAATGTATTGGGAAAAATGAGCGAAAAAGTTGGAAATCAAGCTTGCTAATTGAACCTATGTTCTTTTCCATGGATAATACCTTATTACTCTGTCTTGTCTCCACATTTTTCTAAAGAGAATTTACCTGACATTATATCTTTGCTTGTGCAAAATATGTCTTCCAGTCATGGATAGTGAGGATCCTTCCCATCTCTGCTCCTTTCTCAGTTACTCCTGAATACCTGGGCAAGAGGGCATGTAATTACTTCATGGATCTGGTCATTCTTTGTGTGCAGAGAAACCTTGTCATAAAGTAAGGGAAATGAAAAACTTATAATCCTTCCTTCCACAGATGGCAACTGTTATATATTTTGTTGGGAAAGAGAAAAAGGCTAGCTATCCCAAGGCACACATCTATCTTGAGTGTGGTAATCAGCAACCAGTACAGAGTACAACCAGGAGAGAGATGGATTACTACATCAATTCAGCTGATACCTAGAGTAACATGGACAATTTCCTCTTTAAGTCAGAACAGAGGAGTTAAAAGCAAGTAAAAACTAGAGAGAGAAGGTCCAGATTTTAGACTGTGCAAGAATGCAAGGAGAAAAAGGAAACCAGTTTTAATATCAAAAAGGGAAGATATGCTGCTGGTACTAAAATGTGTTTTCACATTCAGACATAAAAAGTACATTGTCTGATTACAAAAACCTCAATGTTCAAAACAAACAATTAAACAAACAAAGCCATAACTTTTTTCCCCTCCTTCTTCCACTCTTTCTTTACCATAATAATCTAGGATTTTTATACTGTATGCTATATCAATCACATTTCTATCCTGACTCTTCCAACTAGTACCACCTCTGTTTCAGTTGTGGGGAAAGAGAAGGTAGGGTTCTACTCACAACAATTGCACACTACTGTTGCAGACAATCCCTTTTTCTTGTCTGGAAATAAATGGAGCCATTAAGTTCCCTTTCTCCAACAGGAAACAGGAAGGACATAAAGCATACTTCTTGAAAGGCCATGACACTTGACAACCATGGAAGATGACTTGATGTAGGCCATTTACTCTTGCTGATTTCAGATAAGCTGTCCTAGAGAAAACTGTACAAGAAGATCCAGGACTGAGAAACCAACTAGATTTAGTGGTAGTTGGACAGGTAGAAAGTAGAAGGAATAATGGCTCTGTGACTGATAGATTTGAGGGAAATAGTCTTAGGGGTAAGAGACAAGAGACTTGGTGAACTGCTAATGATAAAAAAGTATTGAAATGATACCTCCTTTGAGACAGAAACAAGGAGCTGATGAATTGCTGAAGAAGAACAGGAAGAAGTTTGCAGAACTTGGGAAGAAGAGACATAATAAGGAATTTATAGATATCCTTTGGGTGCCTACTATGCTGAGGCCAAATCATGTGCGGCTGATTGAGGCTACACATGCTTTCAGGAGCCAGTGCATTACTTGGTATGAATTAAAAGGACATATGGGAAAAAGACTGCATGAATAGCATATAATATAAAATTAACTGTAATTGGGGTAGATGTATGACTAAGGGCAAAGTGAGAACAAGCAAGGAAAATGCCGTGGCCCAGATCCAACAAAATATTTATGCTTTCAACTTCTAACTGCTAACATTAGATGGTAATAGCTTTCACAGCAGGTAAGCTCATAAATCATTTGTTGAATCTAAGCCTAAGGCTGTTGCATGCTAATCCAATGATTTAAAAAGTAAGGTTTACTGAACGTATTTACAAAATTTAAAAGCATAGTTAATAGTATCAAAAAAATACAGGCTAAGGGAACTGTTCTTATTCCTGCTGGACAAGTGATAGCTTTGGGGAGAGCCAACAGGATTACTCCCTTTCTTATGAGGAAGTTAATGAAGAGGATGGAGCCAGGCACTTCACACATGTGCAGGAGAGGAGGCAAGAGAGAGTAGGTGTAATATGAAACAAAAGAGGTTCAGCCTGTATGTCAGGAAAACCTTTTTCATAATGGAGACAGTCAAGTGGGGAAACAGATTGTCCAAAGAATTCATGCATCCATTGTTGGAGATCTTCAAGGCTCAGCTACACAAAGTTTTGAGTAACCTTGTCTGGTCTCAGAACTGATCCTGCTCTGTAGCATCTGAATTGGCTGGGCACAAGGTTGAAATAAAAGGCTTCTTGAGGCCCCTTACAAATTCAATCATATGATCCCATGAAAACATTTTCACCACTTCAGTGTGCAATTACTGCCTTATTTTACCCAGGAAATATGCTAATGCTCTTTTATATTTCATGGAGGCATGTAGCTATGTGTGTTTGCCCCAACTAAGGCGTTTTCATTCATGAAATATCCTATTTAATAATTTTTAGGGCAGGAATGGCCAAAAAGGAAAAAAAAAAAATAGTGAGCTTGTATGTACTATATGAATGTACCAGTGCAATAACTGTAGAAGAAGGATCTGCGAGTCAGTCAGAACAGATGAAAAAGAAAAGGTTAATAAAGTACAATGAAGCCACAGATGGAAATATGTTCCACATTCATGTGAAGCAACACAAGATTGCAGGAAAAAATTGGCTTGTGTTGCCAATAGTACAAATGCTAGTGTCTAAATAATCTCCAGATTATTAGACAGAAAATGGAAGGAAGCCTCTAAAACATTGAAAAGCAAAGACCCCTAAACGGTCCTAGGTTACTTAGTGAGCAGGAATTTTCTGGACTATTTTCATACACATGGCCATTTAAAATACACCTAACTTACACATTAAAAGAGCCAATTTAATTTCTGCAAATTGACAACTTGGATTTTATATGGTATAAATTTCAAAAAACGTAGAAAGATTTCAAACAATGATTGTGTTGTGTCACTATGACCAATAGCTGATGCCATGAATAAAACATAGGTATTTTATGACTATAATAACAGAAAAGTGCACATAAATATTCTGAACCAGCCATGGACCTACCAAGATGATTTTCTTATATTGATATTTTTTTTCTTCTGTATTGATGCATTTATAAGCTAAGTCAGTCAGTAAGTACTCTCAGAATGTGCAACAGCTCTTTAGGAGCCATTAAACCATATTGAACTAATGACCCATGGATAATCAAAGTGTCTCATTCATTTAATGATGGATCCTTCATTCTAGTTCCTTTGAACATATTGCACTTGATTTTCCTTTTGGTAATAAAAAGTGGACATTAATTATCTCAAATACTATTAAAACCCTATTGAAGACCTGCATTATAAACATATTCTTTTTTATTTTGTTTTGATTGTCTTAGAAGATTTTGTTAAAATAAGAACCATTATTTTTCCTAATTTCTTTTAAGAACCTGCTTCTTTGTCCTAGTATAGTTCAGTAATAAATACTTGAGTTGCAAATTTTATCATATTTTAGTTCACTGTCACCATCGTTTTTGAAATAGCAACCTCATGTCTGCATTCAAGGCAAAACAGATCCTTATTGAGTAAGATGTAAAAAAAATAGAGGTGTTTCCTTCAAATCCTGACTTTCAAATACATTGTTCACTAGCAAAAATATTTGAGAATGGTTGCTGAATAGGATGTTCAGAGGTATTGATGGAATGCCTGCTGATAATCAAACAGACATCTACTCATCTTCTGTGCACTTTCTAAAGCTAATCAACAGCAAATCATCCTGCTGATCAGTCTTGTACCAAAAAAAATAAAAAAAAAGGCAAGCCCACTGAAAATAAAACAAAATCAAAGGAAAAAACAACAAACAACCAAAAAAAAAGCCCAAACAGACAAAAAAACCCACTGCCATAGATCTGAAGAAAAAAGATACCAAAGGTGGAATGAAATAAAGTTAACAGATGGACAATTAAATACTTGTGACTATTCTTGGATTACACAGAATATTTGTTGCAGAATCAAGGAATCTAAATTTCAAATCCATTGTGTTGCCCAAGCAACCAGCTCTCTGTGGCAAAACAATTGAAACTTACGTATCTATGACTCTGTGAAAAAATGTTAGGTGATATCATCACACTTTTTATGTTAGCTTGGGTTTTTTCCCATTGCTTCCCAGTAAAAAAATGTTAAAAGGAAAAATTAGCATGCAGCTGAAGCATTTTAGAAACCTATCTGGCTCTGAATATTCATATTTGTTATCCAAAACAGTAGTAGAACAATGAAGACCATATGGAACAGGTCTGGTTCTGACTTTTCTACCTTGTTGCTTCACCGCCTTCTACTTCACACTTCACATTTAATTTCTTGGAGGACACATTGGGGTATTGTTATGGTAAACTGTCTGGAGTCCTTCAGTGAGAACAATATGATATTTATGTTAATGATTTCTTCTACTTCAATTTATGGTTCACTTAGGGTCATTTTTGTATTTGCTAACTCGTTTTTACACCTCTGTGTGTTTTTTGCTGGACTGCATCTCCACCTTACTTGCAAATCTACTTACATGGTACTTTTAATATATAGGTAGATACTATTCCTTTATATTTTTTATCCCTTAAACCAGTTTTTCCCTGATCTGCATTTCTGTAATTGACCATGAGTGAGTTATTACCATGGGGTCTGAAGTGTCATCCTGTGACCCATCCCCTGTCATCTCATGCCAAATCCTGTGTGCCCATTTCCAAGCATTTTCTGCTATTGTACCAGGGCTGTATTTCTCTACCTCATAAGATTAACTTAGTACCATAAATAGTTAATTCTGCATAGAATTGCTTGTTTCTGCTATCTGTAGAAAACAAAGGTTTCCCTATACACAGACAACAAAAATAAAACAAATTATCTGCAGACAGTCAATTAGAAGAATTGCTATGGAAGTTAAACCAAAGTAAAGCTTAAATCAGACCTTGTCTTTACTTATTAATAGCAGGGTTTTCAAATAACGGCTAATGGTGGGAGAAGTAATAAAGGTACTGTGTAGTGCATATTCAGTCATCTATTCATTTTACAAAACAAACCCCTTTTCCAGAGTTTTAAAATCTTTTAAATTTTAAAAGGTTGTCTATATTGCTACATTACTACATTTCATGATTATTATAAAACTTTCCTGGCAAATAACTGGATAATAAATATTCTTTCTCCCACCTCTGCCTAAGCTGATATGATTAAGTTCCTGGATGACACCATGAAATTTTCTGCTTCCTTTTATTACCTCCATATTTTAGATAGGTGGCAAATCTATTTTATAATGGGAAATGACTAGTTGTGATGACTCTTTCCAGATTTTTTTCAACAAAGAATCCTTGGTCTTGCTACCCCTATAGTTTTTGCTACCCCTACTGAATCTATTAAATCTTAAAATTGTGCCACAAAGCCTATCTGTTTATCCTGCTTTTCTCCAAGGAGGTTGGTTAAAGAACCAGAAAATTTTGCCTATGGCAAATGAATCTGCTTTCCTCAATATCTACAGTATGTCTTACTCTCCCTGCCTCTTCCTTGAGGGACAAATGCAGCAATGCTGTGACATCTGAAGTAGCTTATGTTGTTTTCTAAAGAAATTGCCAAGACTTTGTAACATAACCAGTTTAGATGACATATTTGCTTAACAACAATAACAACAAAAATTAAAAAGCAAGCAGGTTGTGATTCTATATTGTTAAACTCTGATCTTTATAAACTTCTGATCTTTATCACTGAATGGAAATTTATTTTAATATTTCTGATCAAATTTTTCAAATTTCTCACTGAACAACAATCTGTTTTAGTGGAAAGATAAAGAGTACCTTTTTCTTGCAATGGTTGTTTTTCTTCTTTAAGGATTGTTAAATATTCATTTCACTCCAGTAAGTTTCTAATCATGATTCACTTGCCTAAGTGTTGAGAAAACTTGGAAACTTCAATGCCAGTCCCAGTTCAAAAATCATCTGTGTGTGCTATATTAACCAGCTAACACAGGAGAAATATCTTTCTCTCTTAATACCATGTGAAACAGAACCATTTAAAAAAGTGGAGATAAGAACATAGCCCCCAGGAGTAGCATCCTTGTATCCCATCTGAATATAAACACATTAATCAATTTTTATTTCAGTTCTTATAGTCTGCTAGTTATTGTATTAAACATCAAGACTCATGCATGGATTCTGAATTCCTGCAGATAGAAGATAAGAAGTCAAATAAGTTCCTATGGAGATCTGTTGGATGCTGCTGAATTATGACAAAATTCTTTCATTGGGGTACTTAAACTGTTGATTTTTGTAACTTAGACATCAAAAAATTTAAACAGGATTATACATGAATAATGCTGTAGTTAATGGGAATAATACTGCAAAAAGCTGGATTTTCTCTTTCCTTCATGCAGGGAGAATAGAAATCTCCATACTTATGTGTTTGTGGATCTGTGCTTTCTTGAGAATGAGCCTCAAGTCAACTCTAATTTTACACATAAATATTTGTTATTCCTGAAACTTGAAAAATAATAATACTGTTCCTTTCCCCATGATCCCTAAATGGAAATTACTAACTGCTTTGCCTAAAAGGAACACCTAGTTGTTTATTTATTCCAGCCAAGTTATTTTAGAATTCAGGGTTTCAAAGGACAAGCACCATTTTAAAAGAAAAAAAAGCCCACAGACTTCCTGCAAAAAGATTTTTATTTGCCAGCTGTACAGGCTACTACAACAAGTGCCTAAACCTGAAAAAAAAAAAATTGTGCAGTATTTCAGAGCTTTTATTCTGTAATTGTAAAATATCTGGGAGGTTTGCCAGACTCAGTCAAAAGAAGAGCACAGCATTTTCTCATCACTAATAACAATGACCTGAAGTCACGTTGAAGATTGTAAGGTCAATTTCCCTCTTAAATTGAAAAAAGAAAATAGGAGAACAGATGTGGGTAGTTGCTTCTGTATTTATAAATTGCATGACAGCTGGGTTAGGCTATATCATCTCCAGTTTCTATGCAGTTAAGGTATTTTTATTGAATCATTCATACTAATCAGATAGAAGTGTTAAGGTGCATTTTTAAGCTATTACATAACACAGAAAAAGCCGGCAGCTTCATAGTGTACGTTCAAAATTGAACATTTTTCTTCATTAAATATGTTCAGTTAAGTTTACCATGTGGCATGCACATTTCAAAGAGAATTTTCTGGATTTGAATGATTGGTTCTGAACTGAGGCAGCATAAAGGCATGTGATAATAAAATGAGTACATTTTAAATAAAATTGAAAATACATAAAGTGTTAACTACATTATACCAGAGATTTGTTTAATTTTTGTGTTTAGGCTTGTAGGGTTTTCTTATGGGTGGTAGGTTTTGGTTTTTTGGTTTTTTTTTAGTTGGTTGGTTGCTTTGTTTTAAGTTTTCTTTTATAGTTTAAAATAGCAGAAACAGTAGCTGCACAACCAACACCCTGATAACAATTATTTCATCATTTCAGAAGCATATAATGCACAGAAATTCTCATTCTGCCCTATTTCATATATTAAGCTGACCATTTTATCAGATACATAGTTTCTTATTACTGACTCATTATATCTATCTGCTGAAACACAAATTTGCACACGATACACACCAATATTTTTGGCTACTATTTCTTTATATTACATTTACATTAAAATGCCAACCATCTGCTTGTGGTTGACAGCATCTAGGCAAATCTTTCCTTTAAATCCCAGCATTTTGTTTCACCCCTATTGGGTGAAGCATGTAAATCACATTTCACTGCTTTATTCTGTGCAATCCATTTTGTCTAACCTATGCATTTTAACATTAGACAGAGTAACCTATTGAGCCTAGATCTACAAGAAAAAAACGAAACCTCATGCGCATAGTTTACCTGAAATGTCTTGTATGTCTGTTACAGAATGAGATAAATCTTTGATGATGCCTTCTGTCTCCCTGACATTAGGAAAGACTAGGTGAATAGTTAGACTTAAAAGATTAACTTCTAACACTTTATTAGAGTACCAAGCATAAGCTTAGAAGTGAAGTCTCAATTAACTAAGACTAAGAGATAAAACAGTTTTCTAATCTTCAGACAAGCATTTGATGTATAGGTTCTCTAACCTATGTGATGTATACATCAATTATTTCAGATGCATAGGTTCTCTAAACTATGTGATGCATACATCAATTATTTCAGAAAAGTATTTTGGTGAATACCGTAAAACACTTTTAATAGGTAAAAAAAGCCAACATACATACTACTGGCTCACAGACATCTTGTGGTCCACGAGAAGACACAGTCCTCCACAGAACTGCTTTCCAGCAAGTCAACCCAAACAGAGGGTTTGGTGGCTGTTCCGAAGTGGTAAAGAGAAAAATAAGATAAATAGAATTAATCAGTTTTAGTACAGAGTCTCCTCTCTCCCTGAGTTTCAGAAAAATGGGTAAGATAAGTTAAAGCAGCCCTCAGGCAGCTTAAATTTGTGCAATCAGCCTTTACACAGCAGATTGTCATTGTCCAAAGTCTCTCTGTCCCTGGCAGTATAACAAAGGCCACATTTACAAGTGGGTGACCTGCTTCTGAATGACAACTGGAACATTTAGAACCAGATAAGAAAAGAACAATACATTTCACATTACTCCTCACATCTTTTACAAGGTCTTTTTCAAGAATGAGTGGTTATTTATTACAAACAGTGCAAGGAGAGGACACCCATGCCACAGACAGATCGGAGTCCCCAGGTGCAGCACAATGTGCACAGAGCTCTTGAGCCCAACAGGGGTGATAGTTTTGCTCCCTCACTCCATTTCAGTAGCTGCAGCTCCTACAGGAGATAGAGAGAATAAGAGATGCCTGGGTCCCTTTACGAGACCAGCAGCAGCATTTCCTCCTCCTGCAGCCCTGTCAGCCTCCCAGCCGTGCTGCATCGGCTCAGTGTTCCTACTAGGGCCTCTGGGCACTACAGTAAATAGTAAGCATTAAGGGATATAAGATGCAAAAAAGTCTAACAGTGTTCATGCGTCACTAATTACCATAATGAGAAACTTGCAGCACATCAGCCAAGAAGAATTTGCATTGATTGTTTTTTTTACCCTGTTCTTCAGCTAGAATACAAAGAACTCCCTTGGATCTCCACTTGACCTTGAGGGCTTCTTCTCCTCTTTCTGCGTGTAGATATTCCTTGGAGGTGCATGTAAGACAGATGAATAAACACAGATTTAACCCCAGAAATTATTTGTTTTTTAACAGGCCTTCCTACTGAGAATGTATGTGTAAATTCTAGTTGCAACCAAAGAAAATAAATGTTCAAATTTCATCTGATTTCTAATGGCACAGGCACATTGAAGAGCAACTGCTGTTTTCACACTGCTCCCAATTCACTGTAAGGCCCTGCTGAATGTGAACTACTGATCTTAGACACTTCTGCTGTTGATTACAAACAGTGGCTCATGAAGTATGGATTCCTATTCCACTACAACAGGGTTAATATTAGAATTATTTGAAAAGTAAATGCTTATGAAACACCACTATTAGCTAGAACAACTTCTTAACAACAGCGTGTTT
This sequence comes from Phainopepla nitens, assembly GCA_013400175.1. Lineage (NCBI taxonomy): Eukaryota > Metazoa > Chordata > Aves > Passeriformes > Bombycillidae > Phainopepla > Phainopepla nitens. The sequence goes on along the minus strand of VXBQ01006195.1, from coordinate 1,079,379 downwards.
TGTTAAAACCTGTCTTCTGTGATGAATCTATGCTTACTGGAGAAAAGGCAACAAAAATATGGTTTCTGGAGCACAAAACATGATACTGAAAGGCCTCCCAGGCCATTGATTCCTATCCTCTGCTCTAACAGGCATTTCCTATTTCCTATAATCCATTCAAAAATGTATTAAGCTCCACTTTAAAGCTACTTAAAATTGTTTCCCTGTTTTACTCTTATTGGAAGGCAGTCCAGACAGGTGGAAGGTGCCTAGACAGTTGTATTGATCTCTAAATTCCCTGGAAATTCTATTTATAAAATGTTAAGCATTTTGTTACGGATTTCCAAGTGGGTGTTTCTGCTCAATACATAACAATTGTTCTGCTGATAACAATCCTCTGTGTGTTTCATTTATAATGATCCATTTTATTTTCCTTGTAATAATAGCATATTGCCATTTCATGCAGCTGTTACATGCACTTTATGAATGTTCCACTGCCTTTTTTTAACATAATTGACTCAGTCCTTTGAGTTGCCAAGCACCTGATCTCAGATTCCAGTGAGAGAGACTTAAGCAATACCCTAAGGTAAACCCTATACCCAAGGACCTTGTTTCAGGTATACATATTTCTTTTTTTTTTAGTCATGTATTTTACACAGATTCATACAGACTGGTTGGGATGGAAAGGGGCTTCTGCAGATCATCTAGTTCAGCTTCCCTGCTACAGCAGGTTGCACAGGATTGTGTCCAGGCTGGTTTTGAATATCTCCAGAGAGGCGGAATCCACAACCACTCTGGGCAGCATGTTCCATGAGAATATATCTGCCACTCTCACAGTAAAAAAACTTTTCCTTATATTCAGATGACACTTCCTGTGTTTCAGCTTTTGCCTGTTACCCCTTGTCCTGTCACTGGGCACCACTGAAGAGAATTTAGTTCAGTCCTCTTGCCGTCTGCCTGGAAGATATTTATATGCATTGATAAGATTCCTTCTCAGTTGCCTCTCTCCAGGCTGAATAGGCCCATGTCCCTCAGCCTGAGGGAGATGCTCCAGTCCCCTAACCATCTTCAGAGCCCTCTGCTGGGCTCTCTGCCACAGTTCCTCTTCTTGGACTGGGGAGCACAGAACTGGACACAGCACTCTGGGTGAGGCCTCACCAGGGCTGAGTAGAGGGGCAGAATCACCTCCCTCGATCCGCTGGCAATGTTGTTCTTAATGCAACACAGAACAAATTTGCCTTCTTGGCCACCTGGGCACACTGCTGGCTCACAGACATCTAGCTGTCTATCAGCATCCCCAGTCCTTCTCCACAGAGCTGCTTTGCAGCAGGTCAGCCCCCAGCCCTTACTGATGCCTGGGGTTGCTCCTAATCAGGTGCAGGACCCTGAATTTGCCTTTGGTGGACTTTACTGGGTTCCTCTCCAGCCTGTGCAGGTCTCATTGAAAGGCAAAAAAAGCCTTTTGGTGTGTCAGCCACTCCCCCCAGTTCTGTATCATCTTCAAATTTGCTGAGGGTGACCTCTGGCCCTACACCCAAGTCTTAAATGAATAAGTGGAACAAGACTGGATCCAGTAATGAATGCTAGGAACACTGGTAGTTACAGGCCATCAGCTAGGCTGTATGTCACTGACCACAGCCCTCTGAGACCTGCCGTTCAGCCAGTTCTTATGCTTATAGATGACATCTGGGATGAATCTGGTGTTCCATCACCTTAGCAGGCGTGGAGGTGAGGCTGATAGGCAGTCAGCTTGCTGCACACCCTGCTCACTGCCTTAAGGATCTCAAATTCCACCATTTCATCATCACTCCACACAAGACTTTCCTTGAGCTTCATATTCCCCAGCAACCTGTCCTTGCTGGTGAGATTAAGGTCCCACACAGCACTCTCCTCATAGCCTCTCTATTACTGGGAGAAGGAAGTTGTCATCAATGCATTTCAGTTACCTTCTGGATTGCTTATGTCTGGCTATGTGGTCCCTACAACAGACATTAAGCTGGTTGGAGTTCCCCGTTCAGACGAGGAATTGTGACGGCCCTGTTTATCTATAGAGGGGCTCATCTTCTACATCTTTCTGGTCATATGGCCTGTAGCAGACCCCCATTTTAATATCACCTCCCCCTGCCCTCTCTTTAATCCTGATCCATAAGCTCTCAGTCAGTTCCTCATCCATTCCCAAGCAGAGCTCCATGCTTTCCAGCTGGACATTGATGGCAACACCCATTTCCTGTCTCACCTGCCAATTGTTCCTAAAGAGCCTGTATACTTCTCTTCCAACACTCCAGTTGTAGGAGTCACCTACCATGTCTCCATGATGCCAATAAAACCATAGGCCTGCAAGCATGCTCTGTCTCTGTGCATGGATCTGATTAACACAAAGTCTCGTTATAGTATTTCAAAGATCATCATGTTTGGTTTAAGCACACCTTTAACAATTATCACACATTTTAAAATAGTTTTACCCTCAACTACAAAGTCCACATTCTGGTTTCCATTATCTTGGTTTAAATTGCATTACAAAGTGAAAAATAAATTACTCTAGATTGTTTAAAGGAAAGTAAAACTTAGCTCTGCTTTTTTTATGTACCTGAATATAAAAAGGTAAATGTAATGAATGGCTGAAGTCTATTAACTTCCTGTAGTCACACCTGCTGTCATGACTCATTTGTCTGCTCATCAGTTCTGAAGTGTGGTTACAACAATGGCATGTAATCAACAGAAGTCTCCAGTGCATCATCCCCATAAAAGTTGGTTCTTACTGCTGTGTTGCTTCTCAGCTTTAAGGATCCAAACTGATCCAGCATTCAGTCTGGCCTCACATTTGAAGGAAGCAATGCTCTTACACGCATACTTTTTTTCAACAGAAAACAAGCATTAGGAATGCAATTGGGAAACAACTAAACCTACATATCCAACTTCTGTGTGAGTGCGTTCTGCATCTCACTGGTAGAAAGAATACCTGATGATTTTGACTGTTTCCTTTGTCTCTGACACTCCTACCATTATCTATTATTAAATGAAAACCTGACCCCTTTAAAGCTAATGGAAAAAAGCCTTCCTACTTTTAATGTGAGTTATTATCTTTCAGTAAGGTTACTGCATGGATCGAATCTTTTTGCTACCAGCAAGTGCTATCCCCTGATTTGAAAAGAACTCTGCAAACATGTAGATGTTCATGTTATTATATCCTGCTGAAGGATGTGAACATTTTACTTTGAAAAACAGCTTTAAAAAATAACAGCTAGTAATATATCTCATTGGGCTGCTGTGAGATCATTCACAGAGTACAAATTAGTATTTGTACCGTGAAGCACCTTTGTATCTTTGGATGAAAGATGATGTGCTTAAATATGAAGAATTAAAATTAATCTCTCCATGGAATTTCTTAAGAATAAAAAAAGATGAGCAGTAGAGTTTAATTAGTAAACTAATAAAAAATAAAAATGCTTAATAATGTACAATTTATATTTCTCAATGGAAACCAATATTATGCTGAGATTACAGTCAAGATAATATTATTAATAGAATAACTGATTCAAATTAATCATGACTGAAAATCTGATTATCACAAGGGATCATGCTGCTACCACAGATTTCACAAACCTTTACTTTTATCTTCTTATTACAACACCAAATTTCTCCCTCTGTGCAGACGGTGTATAAGATTTTCAGTTTTCAGAATCTTCAGACTGCTGCTTTGATATTCTAATGCACATCTTGTGAATGATGGGCCTCAAATTAATATTTTCTTACAAAGAAGAGACTAGAGACAAGGACAACTTGTTTTTAATAATATTATTTACAAGGTGATAATATGCAATTTGTTACTTGTCAAAACAGCAGGAATTATGTTCTCATTCCATGTTAAATATAATTAGCTAATATTTTCCAAAGGGTATGCAGACAGAAGTGTCTCATATTTTTAACTTTGTTGCAAATTTCATTGTTTGCCTTCCTTTGCTCTTGCTCTAAGAATGTAAAAATTTAAGTTATGGTTCCAGTATGCTCAAAAGAAATCCCTTATAAAAAAGTTGGATTTCCTCAGCCCTACAGGCAGTCATGTTCAATGTATGTACATATCTATAAAGAGCTTTTAAAGGAAATAATTATTAATTAGATTGTGCATAATGAAGTATTACATAAATTTTCTTCTGGGTTTATTAAAAGAAAACCAACAACACAACCTCCACCCCCCCAAAAAAAAAAACAACAACAAAAAACCCGCAAACTTCTAGCCTTTGCATCTTTTAAAGCACTTTTTTTCCTCAAATACATTATATCTAATATGCTATACATATATGTCTTTTGGCTAATTAAAGCAGTTTCCAGATGATTTAGTTGGGACTAATACATTGCTTTGATGGTCTTGCTTAATGGAAAGGGGCTCTATAAGCCTCTTGTAAAAATAAGCACCACCCTAAAGAGTTGACAGTAAAAGGATGAGAAAGGTATATGAAATAAAAAACAGAAAAAGAAGAACAAAATAACAGCCTGGTGTCATGCAATATATTGTAGTATAGAAAAGTTGTGGGCATAATTTGTAGTAAATCAGACTAGATCTGCTCTTCTAACTGCAACCACCCCAGGGAGGGAAGCTTGGCAGCAAGCCTCAGAAATAGTCTCCTCTAGGGCAGATTAGCTGTATTTGCATGAGCAGTTCTTGGCTTTAGATCCTTCCTGGGCCTAGCATAGTTTATACAAGGGTCCATTATTAAATAAAGAGAGAGAGAGGGAGTGTGTACATAAATATATATTTATATTTTTGTTGATGTAACTGTGTCAGTGTGTATGCATGTATATATATAATTATTGATTTGAGGTTTGAGGAAAGAAGTTTAAATTAACATGTCAGAAATAATGAGAGAATTGTGTTTTGGCCCACCTGAATGTTTTTTATAGCATGAAAATGTGGCCATGTATCACATATTTTGAGACAGTGATGAAGGGAGTGTAGGAAGTTCTCCAGCCTGATAGACAATAATGGACTGGGCAGGGCAGGGGGAGCAAAAGCCCTCTGATCTGTAAAGTGTACAAAAACATTTATTGGGGTATGCAATCCAGTGAAACACACTTGGATTTAATTTAGGAACGAAGTGCTTGGGTCAGAAAAGAACTTGGGAACAAACATTTTTAAACCACGGGCAATCAGTACACTAAGACCAAAATTGAGCAGGAGAAACAAATTACCTCATACTTAAATAACGCTAATGAACTACAAGAAAGCCACTGGAATCAGACATTTCTATAAGGATGAATAGTAGGATAATTAATACAAAATAAATATAAAAAAGTCAAGTCCTTTTTTAATATGAGTAGAATTGACCTCATCTAAATTCAAATGTCTAATAAACTTTAAAATTATCATTTTCTTTTTAGAATTTTAAAACCTGAGTTAAGAAGTTGAATATAGAATCTCTCTGGAGACTCTTTCACTCCCAGTGAGAGACACTGTCTCTGGAGAAACCTGTTTTGCTGTACTAACTATGGAAAAACCTAAGGCAACTCCAGCCTTAATAATTAAGTCCTTGATTTAAACATCTATAGATGGTTGGGTACCTAAGTGAGGTGATTATGTGCTACAACCCTTGTTCTTGCTTCTCTTTATATCTCAGGGGTAACCATGCCAATTGCAATCCTTAGCAATGACAGGTGTTTCACAGGGGAAAAAAATGAAAAAAAACCCACCCAATCAACCAAAAAAATCCCAAACCAGAGTCAGCAGGTGAGGCAGGAGCCAAGAAAAAAATGGAAGATAAGGGTCCTATGACTTCTATTCAAGCAACAGACATCCCACCTGTTAGGCATACACCTTTCAGATTACAGACCATGTGGGAATGCAAAACAATAAAGGGACCCCATCACATCAGCTGCTGAAATACAGCCAATATTCAGCCAAGATTATGAGAATCATGGGGGAAGTAAACGAGTCAAGGGGCAATCTGATATAACAGTTTAAAGGCCAGGGCACAGACCGGAGTAATTATAAAACCTGATGTTGACTTTTATGAATTTTACATTAGATCTCAAACATTTGAATGCTGAAGGAGTCCAGGGAAAAGAAGCTAAAATACAGGCTTGTCCTCACAGTGCCCAGGCAAATAAGGCAATAGTAGTAGGTAGTAGAAATAAGCAGGCCCAAGTGCATGCCCAAGTTTCTTCTCCCTTACTTGTCTTTTGATTTCATGATGTTTCTATTCTTGAGCACAAAATACAAAAGAGGCTTAGTGGTAAAGGATCCCCAAATTTATCACCTAACTCCTCCTTTTCCAAGAGACAGGGTTGGAGGTCCTCTAAGCTAACATGGCAGAGAAATTGCTTCTTGGAAAAGTGATTTAACCAATAGGATACAGTGCAGAAGAATTTACATCTGTGATCTCTGCCAGCCGAAATATTACTCGTAAATCTTGCATAGCCTTTCTGCCCAGCAAAAGCAATCTGGTGAATCTCCTTGGCATCTGTAGTAACAGGATACTAAATTAAAAAAAAAAAAATTTTCTTCAACGGAGAAAACTTCTGAGTCTGCCATCCTGCCATTTTCTTAGACTGAAACATCTCAGTTCCGCCCAGTTTGTTTTCTAGATTCTTAAATACCTTTAAAGATCTTAATTTCATTTTCTTTGTGCCTCAGTTTTCTGTTTTGTCTCTTACAACAATAATTATGTTTCCCTGCAAAAGTAAAGAAATTCATATTTGTAAACTGTTCAGACAATTATGTAGCACAGACCAAACAAGAACCTAGATAAAAAAGGCAAAGCACTAAATGTCATATATTTCCAACACACCTCTCTTTCTATTTATGAAAACACAGAGCATAATAAAAACTAGCAGACAGAGCTTTCTAGAAAACCTCTTACTGCCTAAAATAATAAGGAAGTTTGATCATACTACAAATATTACTCAAATGTTTCTGTCAAGGTCACATTCTGGCAAGTGTCATTTTCTATTTGCTACATGAAGTACTATGTGTTCAAGTTACTGTGCAACTACCCCAGGGCTTGCAGAGTTGTTGCATGTAACTCTTCAGAACCATTTTGTCGAACATTTTTATCTACATTTGTTGCTCTTTTGTTCTGGCTCTACCTGTGTTTCTTCTAATTATCCATTTCAATTTATGTTGGCCCAGTCTCATTCTAAGTTCAATGTGCTTAAAGATGCATAAATTAGTACCTGTTTAAAGTACACTAGAGAGACTCAAAGCTAAACAATCATTTTGTATATGATACACTGTGCAAATAAAGGCAGGCAGAAGAATATATAATTTATAAATGAGATTCCAAGGAGTGTATCCCAAATGCATGTTAAAGAATACAAAGCATGTCTATGAAAACAAACAAACAAACAAACAAAAAGTTCCAACAAAACTTTCCTTGTTTTAGGTCATCTGTATATAGTGACTCACAGTTCTACTCTGGAGTGAAACTTATCTGCATTTCCAAGGTTGAAGGTCCGATGAAAAGCTTTTATATAATACAATATTTTACTGTTATGTCCTAATATGGGAGAAACTTTGTAATGAAAAAGCTACTTTGTGTTAATTGATGGAATCCAGAAAAAAAATACAAAGTTATGCATCCCTGTCTTTTACTTTTTCGGTAAAAATAATACTTTTGTGTCACCAAAGCTTCCCGCTTCCTGTATGTTTCATAAATTTTTCTGTTACAACCTACGAGCTGGATTTTTCACTTCTGATGACATTGTTATCACAAAGCCACTGTCTGATACTAATATATAACAGCTGATGCATTGGCTATGTTCTACCATTCGATTGCCATTTATTTTTAGCATTTCAAAGACGATATTTAAAACACAAGAAAGCACTGGCACCCCTACATAGGGAGAGAACTCTAATCTTAACAAGTTATAATCCTTTTACAGCTATTATTATTTTAATCTTCTGTAAAGAAACACCAGTTAACCTCTCTTTGACAATGGCCAAGGATGACAATTTTCTGGAGAATGCACTGACACTCTGCTGAGGCCTGATGTGCTGCTGAATGTGGGACATTGCAAAGCTAAAGTGGGAGCAAAGGTCATGGATTAGAATGAATTAAGCAAACGTGGATTAAGAAAGATCAATGAGCAGGGACACAGACTCATCAGGCTCTGTTAAAATAATCTGCTTGCTCTGACTAACATTTTCTTCCAATGTTATAGCTGAAGAAAATGTGCTTGAAGCTCACTCTTGTCAGCTCCTGAGAAACTATCAGTAAATCAGACAGACAAGATAGTACCCTGAAATGTAAAACTCTGCCAAGGACTGATATTGACCCTGATCCCCAGATACTACACGTACTGTGACTGAAAAGACAGGTCTGAAATCCTAGATGATGAAACCATCAGGTCAGCTGCTCGGGCTCAGTCAGTGTATTACTGAGGAAGAACAGAGAGAGGCAACAAATGATACTGTACTCAACTGTAGAAAAGGGCATTCTCCAATGCTATCCTTTATTAGTGATGACAGAAATGTTGGCAAAAGAAACCTGTCATTTCAGAGGAAATAGCTTATAGAAAAATATAATCCTACACACTGATCAGAGAAAATTCTCAGGGTCATAAAAGCTGTGAGAAGTTGAAATGAGTGAAGTTCCCATAAGCCACATAGTGAGTAAGGACACAAAAAGTGTGAAAACAAGAATTAGGATATTTATTGACTAAGAGAAGTCTCATAAGGAATTTGATCTGTCAGTCAGTAGGAAAAAATACAATGTCCCGACTCATGTGCACAGGATTGACATTTCCTACATTGAGATCTACCTTTTACCAGTATATACTCCACTAGCTTGCAAAGTTAAAAAAACAAAAATGCAAAATTTACCAAAGAGCTGAAATGAAAATATAGTAGACGTCATACTATAGGAACCACCTCAGAAGTGATGACCTGTGCTGAACATATCTCACCCAGTATGACCTCGTAAGATCTCAGATCCTAACCTCAAACCACTTTCACTTCCCTAAATGACACCTAGAGAATGATTATTTTGTATAATCTAGAAATAGAAGAAACTTGTATAGTTAAGTGGCTTTTTTTCTGTTGCTGCAGGATTTTTCTTAGTGGTGAATATTAACTGATTTGCCACACTAGCTATGTCATGAAGGTACTAAAGAATTTTGCAGATAAACCAGTAAGATTTCTGCTTAATGGGCAGTGTTCAGACAGAAAAACTACCCATAAAATTAAGAGAAAGGTTGATTTCTCACAGAGTTACTGATGGAAAAAATACTTTCCTATCAGGGAGGATCTTAGGAACTGCAAACAATAAAAGAATATATTTAACCTCCTATCTCTGTTCATGATTCCACAGGACAAGGTTGGTTCCAGCACACAATGGAAGTGTGGAGTATATGAAGAAGATATTAAAATCAGAAAACAGTGTCAAAACAATCCTTAGTTCACATAATGAATAAATCATTGAATTTGTCCCATATAGACTACTAGAATAGAAAGTGACTTGCTTATGTCTAAAACCTCAGCCATTTGTAAAAGAATAAGAAACCTCATGATTTATGTTTGCCTCACACTCAACTTGATTTTGTATTTTTTCAGGGACAGAAACAAAAAACCAAAACCAAACAAACAAACAGAGTAAAAACCCCCAAAACAAAAACAAGCAAACAAACAAAAGAAAAAAACCCAAAACCAACCAGCCAAAAAACCCCAAACAAACACCTCCCCCCCAAAAAAAAACCCCAAACCAAACCAGAAAAAACCTACCCACACCCCAAAATCAGGTTGTGGGGGGTTTTTTGTTGGTTTTTTTTTTTTTCCCCTTCTCATTTTCCCTTTTTCTGGTATCCAGTGAAAGCCACAGTAAATAATTAATGCAATGCTGGACCTGAATTCAGTCCAATATAGCTACCATAAAACAGCAGATCATGTCAGGACAAGGATTCACCAGGTCCAGCATCCTTCCTTCAACAGTTATGAGTATGAGGGACTGGCATGCCTAGAGTGTCCTTTCTCCTGGTATCCACTTGCAGCAGAAATAGCCCGAGGGACTACCTGAAATGAAGGCTCCAGACTTCTGTGTTCAATAGAGAAAATGGGGCTGACCACAGTCCTTTAAAGATTCTAATTACACTGTTGGCTCCTGAAACATCTTGCAGCAATTTAATTACAGGCGTGATATGACAAAGTACTTCCTTTGTTTATTCCACAACTGCTGTATGAAACTTGCATTGAGGGCTCTCTAGATTTTGCATTTTGAGAAATAATAAACAGCTGAACAATTTACTATACACCTGAGATAAAGACTTGTCTTAGGTTGAAAAGACAGGTATCTGCTAGGGAAAGCTGGAGCCTCCCTTGGAAAACCCCCTCCCTCCGAATTATTATAATTTTTAAATTAAATGGCTCTCAGGCGAGATATGGGGAAGGAATAACCGTCCTTTACTAGTGCGTACAACAAGATACAGAAAACCAACAATAACTGCAATAGTAACAACAGAGAAACAGAGTCAGGGACCCCGTAGCAGAGACGGGAAG
>VXBQ01006195.1:1032125-1068886 GCA_013400175.1 Phainopepla nitens | reverse complement strand
CCCCCCCCCCAACAAATGGGAGAAAAATTCCACAAGAGAGAATGCAAAGGAACAAAAGGGATAACACCCAACCCCCGACAAGACTAAATTATTATTCTTCAAACAACTTGACTTATCTGGTTTCTCATCAGGATCTCCAAGAACAGAATACTCTCAAAAATGTACATAAACATATGGAAAATGTATTTGTGTGAAAATCACAGTATCTTGAAAGGAGAGAGGAAAAGAAATTACAACAGCTATTTGTTCATGGGTTAATGATTTGAGACTTTTTTTTGGTTTATATTGACTAAGGAAGCCTTGCGTCTAACCATTTGCACAGGCAAATTTTAAATTATTTAGTTGTGGGAATATTCTAAGATAGACACATTTTTAAAAACACAGTATTAGTGTAAGAGTAAAATATTTCCTGAAAGCATAAAGTTCATAACATATATGATTACAAATTCCTTTTGAAATTTGCATAATGCCTTATTGACTCCTGGATATTTAAGGGCACTTATGGATGGAATGTAAGTGTTATTACAATGAGTAACATACCATATGGCAAGTAGGATCAGCTGTTGCACACTGTTGTTATTTTTCCCCTTGTACTACAGTTTTTGCATGTGTAATGTTTTTCTCTGGTTGTTCAACAGTCTACCATTTAAGCCTGCCATATTATAAAATGTTATTTTAAGGCATTGTAGCTGAACCTGCTCACCATAAGTGTGCATTTATTTCACAGCTGCCCATCACACTGTCATCCCACAGGTGTACTCCAACTTCCCAATTTTCCTGGGCCTCATCTTGTGATGTAAGAAAAATGTATTATGCAAGATGAAGAAATGGCAGCCAAAAAAGTAAAGATGCTAAATGTCATTTTACAATACAACTTGGGCATGCAAATGCAAGTAACCTTAGAGGATGATAATATTTGCACTGTCAACTAAATATGATGAGCAAATGATAGTGGAAAGGCCAGATTCTGAAAAGTAAAAGTCCTCTCCAGGGTACAAGTTAGAAATAAAAATGAGGTGCTGGGGGGAAGAGGGTGAGGGCAGTGTCTATTAAAATAGGAGAAATTTGGGGTTTTTCTATGCTTCTGATCAACTGTCATAAATGAAAATTTTGAAAAATAGAATTCATCTGGAAGTTATTTTCTGATTTAAGTGGAATTACAGCTCTGTAAGTGTACTCCTTTGCTCCATTCTCAAAGCGTATCAGAAAATAAACAATGTAGAATGTATAGGCAAAAGAAAAAGCAAAAATATACATATTAAATATTAATTTAAAATATAAGTATAATCAGACATTTAAGGAAACACTTGAGTGTTTCTTCAAAGCTCAAACAACTATGAATATCATTCTCTCTTCACTTCATTTCACTACACTTCGTCTCACCCTTCCTCTTTCCTCCTCAACATGCCATGCCTGTTTTTCTATCTGCAAGTAATCAGCAGAGTTGTAATCTAAGATTCCATTTCAAGGTCAAACGCTGCTGTATGTCTACATTAAATATCCCTTTGATTCATTTAGGCTGCTGACATACACAGGTACACTGGGAGGAAGACAATGAAAAATCACTAAGGAATTTTTTTTTTTCACTGGGAAGTACCACTGGTCAAAAAAAAATATTTTTAAATCTCAGTTTGAATTTTAGATCTCCATTAGAAAACTAGTTTTATTTATGAACCCATCAGAAAAACTATAAAGGTCAACAACTAACAAACTCTTCAATAACAAAGTTTTTAAATAACACTTTTCTGAATTAGAATGGTAGTATTAATAGAAATATTTTCACTGTGCAATCATATAGAATTTCAACCCAGTATTATTTCTAATATTTCTAAGTCAAATAAGACTTCTTAGGCTTGACATTTTGAAAACTAAAGACTGGGTAGATGTGAAGATAACGAAAGTTAAACTTGAATGTAAAGGAAAGGGTAATTAAAACACAAATATGCTTTAAATTAAATAAATTACCATAACTTGTTCATAATTTTGGAGTATATGTCCTTATAGTTGAATACATTTAATCCTATATTCTCATTTCATATTACTTTTGGTGCCAGTACTGAATTACAATAAAACTAATGACTTGTTTTTTGTAAGCTACTTGAGAGCAGATATTGCTTGATAATTTTGGTAAATTCTTCCCTGATTAATCATTTTGAAACTGCAACAAGAAAACATGGCTTTATAGACAAAACAACAGCAAGTATTTAAATTGGTTTAGAACTGCAATTTGAAGTTACTGTTTCCTATCAAGGCCTTCACTCCTTGGTTTACTTTGCTTGTCTTCATCAACCTGAAGACAAAGTAGATTAGTAACAAAAATCTCTGCAACAAGGAAAATTAAAAGTCCTACTCCCTTATTAACATGTGTATTTCATGTCTTATCTGGTTTAAGTACCGATTTACCAGATATTTTCTAACTCTTGGTTAATAACTAAAAAGGATAACCACAATATCTTAAAATACATATTTTTATTTTTTTATGCAAACAACCAATATGATTATTAGAATCTTTCTTGACAATACTGTGGTTTCTCTAATTAATTATCCATAGTAAATTTCACAGATGTGAAACAAACACCTCAGGTCTATTCTTTTTCTTCGACTTGGAAATCTGAAAGTCTCTTAAAGAAAAAGGTTCTTAGAGAAAACAGTGTTCAGTTAAAATTCTGTTATTTCTGTGCAATTATGGTCACTTGCTTCTTTTATATACTTCCATATTAATTTCCTATTGAAGGATTTGCATTTAAATAACAACAGCTGCAAGATTTATGGCTTAAAATACTGGCAAAAATATAACAGAAAGGTACTGAAAAATGTATTGCAATTGTATTATGCTGGCTTAAAACTGTACTTTCCTCTTAAAGATTTTAATTCCACTGGTGAGCTTACTTGTTATTTATACAGGAAACAAAACCAGTTCCTCTTTGCAAGCTTCACTTTCACATTTATAATACCTGCTGCAGATACTGTCCAAGTTAAGACAGAAGAGGGTAATTCTTTTGTTCACTCTGATTTTGTGATTCTGTTAAATTTAGGTAAGTTGGCAAACAAGGAAAAAGAGAGCTACAGAATGAAAAAAAAGTAAATGTGATTCTAAAGAAAACAGAAAGTTAGAAAGAAAGTGATGACATCAGGTTACAGGGAAAAAAATTACTGTGATATCCCAGAAAACTTTCTACTTTCATTTTGTTTCAATTCTTTCAAAGCTAGTTTCTTGTTTTTCTAAATGATCATTAATAGATGGGTGTCATAAATTTACAATTTCTATTGAGAATAAATTGTATCAAGAGCATAACTTTTCTCATAATTTTCTACCAATGAGCAGTTTCTTAAAACCACACTTGCTTTTTCATTCAGCTTTTGAGCAATTTACTTTTATATAATGTCCATATTTTCTTAGTATTCACTGAATTGCTGTAAATCCATGTATAGCCACCTAACAACAATTATACATGTAAAATTACAATCATTAATCAATGTATAAGAAAGTTTAGCAAGTTTGGAATGAGAACTTTAATGAATATTACCTTCCAACAGTAATTACAGCAAACACAATAAATAGCAGCGTTTGTCTGCATTTGAGTGTTACTATTACTGAAAATGTAGTGTATTTTTTGATGAGCAGTGGGAAGGGTAAAATCAGAAAATAAATCAGTGAATATGAAGAGCTGATACAAAACAATGGGAAATCAATAATTTAATTCAAAAAACATAATGATGGGTGTGGGAAAGACTTCATTACATAAAAAAAAGACTCCTAATTATTGATAATACTAACTAGATTAAGTAGTTGAACACTCAAAGAGATATATGACAGTCATATGGAATCATCTATGGAGTCACAGAAAATCATCCAGGGATAAGCTCCTATGCTTAGTGGGTTGATGTGCATGGGCAAAGGAACAGAGAAGCTCCTGCTCATATTTTTCAGCTAAAGATGATTTTCAATAACTTTTGGGGCTTGTAAAGAAATAAAATAATAAAAAGTACAAGAAAAAAAAAATCAAATATTTATCAGTGATGTGACAAAACTTTACAAAGAAGGCATCATATTCCAGACAAGTTTTTAAAAATTGTAATAATTCAATATTAGAATTAAAAGCTGTTCTAAATTAAGAATTCCTTATAAAACCAGAACAAATGTTTTTATAATCTAGAATTATTTTTTGTAGCAGGTCTAATAATAAACGGGAAAGACATTTAAGCAGGCTGAAAAATGATCAAATGAATGGTAATTTTTTATAATTTGTATCACAAAGAAAAAAATTGAAACCTTCTTTAAAGAGTACTTTATGTCATGTTTCTAGTTTCTGTTTAGTAATAGTATTTGTCAGTGCACAATGCTTATGTGTAGAACTTTAAACATATTGCATAAATTCTCATGTTCAACTATCATGATTGATCTTATCATTACCTCCAGTTGTAGAAATGCCAATAATTTAAACTCAAGTTTCTGCTGCTACTTTGCCTTTGAAAAGATCAAGCTATTAAAATTCTATCTTTCTAAAAAAGAACTACTTCTTTGCAGTGAAAAGATTAAGGAACCTGTTACTCCATCTGTAACAGTATTTAGATTCTATAGCAAAGAAATCTAACAAATCTGGGCAAACTGCTCAAACAGCTGACGGAGTTATCCATTGAAATGGCTCAGACTCTCGGGTTTGAAATTCTCCTTTGGCTGTATATTGTCTCAACATGTTCTAAAGAAATGCAGAGCTCCTCTCTTTTAGGGCCTGAGTTGGGATAAGGAGTAAATAAATGTTCTTTAGAGCACTCTTCGTCTCAGGAATTTTGTGCAACTCGTATGCAATTCAAAACAGATCTGCCACAAAACTGAATATTAGATTAAATATTTTATGACTTCATAAGATAGAAGGAAGAAAAACAGAAGAACATTCTCTAATAGGATTATTTAATACACTTTCTGGAAAGATGTATTCTTCATTTTTCCAAATAATGTGGAGTAGAAAGTACTTTGGACCAGAGTATGTTTCTGTATCCAAATGTCTAGAATGTTCTGCTGTGGCATGAGAAGTCCCAGACAATTCCAGACACAGTGTGTGCATCTAATATTCAGCACTAATCATATGCACCTTTATAATCTGTCAATTTACCCAGGATGGTAGTAGGATATACTGTCTCTTCTTGACTGAGTATCTAAAAAGATTTTGAATGAAAAACTTCTTACCTCTAGATGAAAACAACAATCACAAGGAGGTTCAGCCCTGACCTCAGTGTCGATGTGCTCAGCAATAGATAGCCAGAGTATGCACACCTTCAACTACTCAAAAAAGCTGGGAAGCAAACTTGCATGAATTTAAAGAATTGTGAATACAGACTAAGGCACTTAGTGCCTTATATCACTGGGTGTATTTAAATTCTTCCCCCTTTTTGATATCTTGTTTCTTATGGCTTTCTCCAAGTGGATGCTTGTTTCAGACGGATCATCTCTGAAAAAAAGATCTGGGCCAGAATGCAGTGAGGAAAACTAATAGAAAAATGCACAGCAGAAACAACAGACCATCAGCTTTAATTAGGTATCTTCTTCTTGTAATGTAGTCTGATGTCCAAAAAGTAACTGTGGAAGCATTACTTCTTTATATATCTAAATAATAACATAAAAAATCATTAAAAAATCTGTTAGTGACATTCTATTATGTCTTATAATTGAAGTAGTTATTACTCTACAATACATCTACTGTGCTAGTAGACATTAAGCAAACATTAGCAAAACCAGAGAAATTTCATTGGAATGGAACCGTTAAAAGCTGATTTCTTTTTTTTTTTTTTTTAAATCTGCAGTGAATCTTTTAGCCTAATAGCAGCACTGACTAAGTTTGAAACTCTTACTGACCCTGAAAGATGTCACAAGAATTTTCCAATGAAAATCTTTTACCACTTTATCCCCAACCACCAGACTCAAGCAGCCTTGCTCTCAATTTTGGTGACCTGCTGCTACATGAGAAAAACTCTAAAAATCTTTTTAAAAAAATCCCACTGCTGACCTTAGCTACAACTTTTCAGTACAACAGTTTCTGCTCATGCATTTCACCTACCACTGGCAACTTTTCTTTGATGGAGCTTCTTTCCCATCCTACAGTCTTATCCAATTTACCCTCATGGGAATTTCTCTCTGTACTGTAATCTCCACAGTAGGCAGGGAACACATCAATGTTGATAAAATATTTTGGATGCACTGGTTGGTTCCATGTGTGGCATTAGCTTCATCCCATCCCTGCTGACATTCCTTATATATTCTTTGTAGTTTAAAATGTAATGATAATTTTTTCACTTCCTCCTCCCCTGTTTTCTACCACATGATATTAATAAGTGTCCATTAGTGGCACTGAAGTTACCTTTAGATAAAGTGTCTTTTTTATTAAATAAGCTTCAGCTGCAGCACAGAACAAAGTATGTGTTCCTCCATTGAAATGGACTCATTAGCTTCACAGGATTGTTTAAATGTGCAAATTCTATTAATTACTGCACAAAAACTTTTGGTCAGGTTGTACCTAAAAAGTATCAACCACAGAAATATCAGCTGTGACAGTAAAATAAAATATTCACGGTTCAGGGGACTGTTTTAGTTCCGCATTGCCTTTTTGCCTAACAAATACTTCTGTACTTTTCTTAGATGTTTTGCTTAGAGAAATATTTCAGAAATTTAGCAGCTTCTGAACTTGTCTCCCCTGACAAAAAGTTTGCAGACAAGAGCATTTGGTAAAGAAGCACTTTCCAATATCTTTCCAGTGTGTTTTACACTAAGAAAAGAAAGGTAGGTTGGTGAAACAATAGCTGCTCTTTTGTCACTGAGAGCAAAGGGAAAAGATTTTTTTTCATTTTTTCAATGGTATATAGAAGACCATTGAAATTTGAAGATTGGAGATGTGATTCTCTGCCCTCTAATGTGAAGAAGGCAACAAGAGGTCTGAAACCAGAGTGAAATTCCCAAGGGTAGGCACATGAATAACTGAATAACAAGCTGTTTAGAGAATACTGAAGAAGAGTCATGGGGGAAAGGGGAAAAAGAAAAAAAAGGAAAAAAAAAGAAAGCACAATTTAGATTTTATTTTTTACAACAACATTTAAAGAAAAATTTTCATAGAATCTTAGAAAATAGTAAATCCCCAAAAGTTTTTTAAGATAAAAATATTGAATTTTATTGTGGGTTTACTTTGCTTGGCTGCCAGGTGCCCACATCACCACTTTCTGACTTCCTCTCTTCAGCAGGATGAGGGAGAAAATAAGATGAAAAATCCCATAGGTTGAGATGAAGACAAGATTACTCACCTATTACCATCACAGCCAACATAGATTTTACTTGAAGAAGTTTAATTTATTGCAAATTAAAAACAGACTCAGTTACTCAGAAACAAAAGCAAACCAACCCGCCTCCCTTCCACTCCCCTTTTTTCCCAGGTTCAAGCTTCCTTCCTCATTCCTGACTGTTGGACCTCCTCTTCATGCTGAGCAGTGCGTGAGGGTGAGGGATGGAGGGCTGGGGTCAACCCGTGGCAGCTCCGGTGCGTCACTCCTTTCTACTCCTGCTTTTCTCCTGCTCTAGTGTGGCTCTCCAGCAGCTTCAGCTTTCTCCATGACACATCCACAGCCTCTGGCATGGAGTCCTCCATTGGCTGTAGTGTGGATCTTCTCTTCCCTGTGGTCCTCTACAGGCTGCAGGGGCCGAGCTGCCTCAGCATGGTCTTCACCAGGGACTGCAGGGGAGCATCAGCTACAGTACCTAGAGCAGCTCCTTCTCCTCCTTCTGCACTGACCTGGACGTCTGCAGGGTTGTTCCTCTCACATGTTCTCACTCCTCTCTCACACAGCTACTGTGCAACATTTTTTACTCTTTCTTAAACACGTCTTCCCCAAGGTGCCACAGACCCTTTGGCTGCAGGGCACAGCCGTGCCCTGTGTGGGTGGGTTGGAGCCACCTGGATCCAGCTGTGCCCGGCCCGGGGCAGCCCTGGGCACCCCTCACTGAGGGCCCGGGAGCCCCCACTGCCTGTGCCTGGACACCAAACACACGGGTTCATATAGAGAGCAATTCGGGTGTAATTTGGTTTCGTTATAAAACAAAGCGAATAATTCTTTATCCTCCTGTATGTTGTGATTGCGAAACCTAATCAATTTCATTAAAAGACACATTTTCTCAGAAATTCTATTGATTTGGATGAACTCCCGTTTCTCCATGAAATACATTCTTATGAAAAGCAGCCAATTATTAGTAATGCATTATGCCAATCTCTGCAGGCTAACTAAGCTCCTTTAATGACATGAAAGGGTTATAAAACAATCTGCCACAAAAATTTTAAATTTGAAATCAATACCAGAATTTTCATGCTAATTTTAATATTTAAGTGCAATAGACACTGTGCTGGTTTTAGCTGGAGCAGTTAACTTCCTTCACAGTGGTTGGTATGGAGTTATGTTTGGATTTGTGCTGAACACGGGGTTGATAATGCAGAGATATTTCTGCTATTGCCCAGCAGGGCTTGCACAGAGCCAAGGCCTTTTCTGCTGTTCATACTGCCGCTGGCAAGGGGGCCAGGTGTTTATGGGAGGTTGGGAGGGGACACAGCCAGGACAGGTGATCCTTAATGACCAAGGGGACGTTCCAGACTGTATGACATCATGCTCAGTATGGTGGCCTGTAGTATACTCAGTGATTACATCCTATCTAATACATGAAATTACTCATGAAAGTAGACTAGAGCCTTTTTTCCACTGTTCAGAGAGCTGAGTGCTAGGTTGTCCATTTTGATGATATTGCTAGAGGAAAAATGAGAAATGCCTTGGATTTGGGGTTCTGAAAATAATAATAATAACTGGGCTTTGGGTGCATCAGTATTTCCAACTATGTCTCCTGTCTCAGTAAATGACATCCTCATGCACAGCCCTTGAAAAGGCACATGTAGAACTGGGTCCTGTGGCTCTCTCTAAGTGCATGCCTTTAAGGAAGAGACTTTAAATGACTTTTTGACTTTTAAAAAATAAAGATAAAATAACAATAGTACATATCATAATAATAATGATCACTTTCAGAATACCTTACAGCTTAAAAGCACTATGAAACCATCAAGTAATTAATGTTTACTTAGTGAAATTAACATAATTCAATGTGCAAAGATGCTGAAACAACAGAGGAGTTTTAAAACACACAAGCTAAATCCCCGAGCCCACCTGAGAAGCTGCACAACTTTGTACTATCCTTGATCTGCTATGTAAGCTGACTGTCCAACAGCAGCAGAGTAGACTAATGAAATAAATAATTTGGAAAAAAATACAGTCTCAAATTCAATCCAGGCTTTTAGATGGTTCTCCAGAGGGTCAAAATCACACATCTTGATGTTCAAGCTACTCATGCTACTAACAGATAGGAAAGAATTGACCAAACAGACATTGAGATTTTGTCCTTTTTTTTCCTTGTAAGCAGCATTTTATTGCTAATTGATTCTTAACAGCTCATTCACAGTATGATTCTGCATTTTTATATACTTAGAAGTTCCATTGACTTAAACAGGAGTAGTGAGTGCACAAGGAATGGAGAATAGGGCCTTTGAAGTTCAGTATCATTATTTAGATTTTAGGCATGCCTGAAGACAGCACTCTAGATTAATAAAATGCTTTGCTTCAATTAGATCTGTGTCTCTTGTATCCCTCCCCAATTCCCTCTGCCCTTGTTTAACATACTCCCTTATCCCTTCACATTATCCAGACAGGTGCTCTCTGCTACCAAAGTGTTGCAAGTTTCATGGAGAATCAGCGTGGGGAGGCATGGTATATATATTGGTTTCTTGGCTGTGATGTATGAAAGGAGAATGTATAAATCTGTATATGAGTGTGATTTGTTCTTCCTGAATATATTGTTTCAGAGATTCCTTAAAAATGCCTCTGGCAAAAAATAATCTTAAAAGATCTTTTAAACAGACATATTCACTTCTCTGTATTGAGAGCACATTTGCACAATCTAGTACAGAAAATGTAAATCAAAGGAGTATTACTTCTAGCTGATTAATTCTGAGGGAGAGGGAAGACAATATAAAGAAAAAAATATATATTCTTTAGTATATATGAACTCAGATTTACTCTCATTTTCCACAGTATTAAGTCCCCTCATTTCAGATTTCCTTGGAAGAGACTTAGGAACAAAATGCAACGGACACTGAAAACTGACACACTCTGCAAAGTGGGGCCAGGAAATTATAAGTTTCACATAGAGTTCAATGGGAAAGTCATAAGGCCCTGCTCCTTCTCCCTTGGGGTATTTTCCTGTTTTATTGTCAGTACTATAATGGGCAATCAGTTCCTGAAATGGTGCCCTGCTGTCTAGATGAAGCATTTATAGGGTTTTTAAGCAGTCCATTTGAACACTGCAGAATGAAAAAAAGTCAGCCCTTGTAAGTTCAGATTTTAGGGCCCTGATCCTGCACTGAACTGTCAGCAAACGTCCTACCCACTTGGAATTCAGAGCAGGATAAGGGACTTGATTTCCACATTTTCTGCTGCAATTCAGACCTTTATTTATCATAGCTGGAAACAACACTACAAATAAAAATGGTTCTAAAAATCCAAGTGTCGGTCCCTTTTAAAAGTAAACTCCCCTAGATTTATGCACATATATTTACATAGTAATCTTCTGAATGGAGAAACAGCTCCTAATGAATTAGGGGATTCTACAAAAATATATAAATCATCGCAGATGTTTTCCATACAGAAATATTAAAAAATAAAATAAAACAAAAAAGTTCAAAACTCAAAGGAAAAAAGTCTTTTTAAGTGTCTAACATCACAAGACAGATCCAAGAAAAAACTAGAACTTATAGGTCAGATTTAATATAAGATTTAGGCCTAAAATAAAACTGAGAGAATTTAGGGACCACTTAAGGTTAGTCTAAATTAGGATTTAGAAGCCCAAACTCAACTACAGCCCAGATCATTATCTAGGTCATCTCTTTTCAGCACTTGTTAATCCTTACAATACCTAAATCTATAAAATGCCTTCCTGTGAGGCTTAAAGTTTACTACTGGTAAAAGCGGCCATACTTGTTCAGCCTTGGCTACTGAAGATACATGCCCATTGCCCAGATAAAGCCCAGGCTTAATCAGGGGATAGTAAGTCAGTGAGCTATCTGCTTCTCCAGAAAAGTCTGAAAATACTGCTGTGTTTGGGGTTTTTTTGTTTGTTTTGTTTTGTTTTGTTTTGTTTTTACATCTGCTTAATGCTCAGAACTGTTCTTAACAGAAGCTGAAGGCCTGCTACCAGCCCTGAGCCACCATTAGCCATAAATTTTACAGCAGCCACAGGAAAGAGGATATTCCACCTGCCTGCAGATGTAGGACCTCCATGAAGCAATAGGCAGGGTCTTAGAACAGATAGAAAGTTTATGAGTAACTAACTCCCTCCTAGTTTTTAGCTGGAAGAGTTAAATATGGTCTTTTCAGGTCTTTATTCAGGTCTTTATTCCTAGAACTACTGTCCTCACAACCAAATGGCATAAGCAATACATTTCTATTCTGACAAAGTAATTTTTGTTTACTCGAAGGACAGTCAGAGAACAATTTCTGTGGTCTTTACTGGTTATAATGGCTTAATTTCAAGAGCCAAAGCAAACATTTTTCAGCAACTGTCCTCACCAAATGGTTGATGGTGTTGCAGGTGGTCACAGAGCTTAGCGATTTAGGCCACTGTTGTATGGAGGAGGCATCAATTGCTTCATGATTTAAAAATCTCCTTACACTCATTGAACAATGGTTTAAGTGCCAGCCTACAGTTCAAAAGACAGGAAATGCAATTTATCAGTTTTCAGAATCATTCCCTTCAGTGTCTATTCCCCCAAGGTGTGTAGGCTCTCAAAATCAGCATCTCAAGCTTTTCATGTAAATTCTTTAACACTAGAGCAAGAATTTATTCATGGGAACTGGCTACTTACTCTCCGCTGAGTGACATATATCTGAGTTCACCATACCTTTTCCTTTCTGGGCTCAAGTAACCTTGTCTTGTGTAAAATAAAAAAGGATGACAGCATGCGCAGAACATAATTTTCTGTGAAGACTGTTGTTTTTGTTTTTTCTTTTTTAAGATACATTGAAAGACTGATGATATACCTCCATAGATAGATAAAAAGATGCATATGGCAATCTATCTCAAATTTTACCTGCCTGGCTATAAGCTGACTCCAGTTCCAAGGCAGGGTGGTAGTATGAACATGGCACCAAGAGCAAGTTAACCAGGAATCAGCAGACTCCTGAGAAAAAGAGAGTGTTGGCAACTTTTCAATTTTGAAAGATTTGAGACTGTTTCAGACACTCCCTCAGCCTCAATGAATAGTTCTATTCAGTAGCAGGTGATTATCCTTAAGAGCAGGACCTATATACACAGAGAGAACTAGCAGAGACACCCTACTGTGAGTGGTTTTTTGGCAAGCCTCACCAGAGACTTTGGCAGCCTCTCTTCCTCTAAAGTGCTGCTGTGCTTTTGCATGGTTGCATTCTTCATGCAAACAAATACCAATGCCAACCCTAAGAACATGAAGAACTGATAATAATTACTGTTTTCACTGCTGGATAGCAGAGAACAACTGCAACATCGAGAAATATCATGCTTTCTGAGCCTTTTTTTTTTAGAAAATATATCTATTTCCTTAAGTAATAAAATCCAGTTATCTGACAACACATTTGAATTGTGTCTTCATTATATGCATGTACATTTTGAAATGGATTACAATTTTTAATTAAGGCCCCATGTGGTTATCCAAAAAGAGTAATTAGTAGCTTCCAATAAAAGTTTTATGTTAATGCTTGTGAAATAATGTATTTGACAATTTTAGAACAAAATAAATAAACTAAAATGTGGAATGTCTTAAATATCACAACATTTGAGTCCAAACAAAATGTTTCTTTTATTCAGTTATTTTCTACTCCATGCCATGTTTGACAAAGTATTTTCAGTAGATGTATGTTCATATAAGTTCAAATCTGAAATTTTATGAACATATACATGTTAATAAAGAAAATAATTACTTGTTTGGGTTGAAAATATTTCTTTACAGTATTCCTAGTATTCACTTAACCTGGCCTCCTCTGAACTACTTAGTGAAGTTTTAATTCTGGGAAGAAAAAGAAAGTAAGTACCACAAAAATTTATGATGAAGAAAAGACACTGTAAGACATGAAAGAGAAAGAAATTTAAACAGAGACATAAAAAGGCAATGGGTTTTACAAATTAATTAGGATCAACACACCAGCTTGGATGGGGCTTTGAGCAACAGGTCTAGTGGAAGGTGTCCTTGCTTACGGCAGGGGAGTTGGAAACAGATTAACTTTTAAGGTCTCTTCTAATCCAAATTATTAAATGATTCTGTGATTATCTATTCATAAGTTAGCAATGAAAACTACTTCCAAGTTTCATAGCAATGCTCTATCATTTCCATGCAACATAATACACAGTCTAAAACATCACTTTGGGTAGGGTGCCTGCCTGACATCAACTAGTGCCAACAGTTGTTGAGGTGGGAATAAGCAGGGTTTTATTGCTTGTCCACTTGCCTACAGGCTGCAGCTCTTTGAAACTTATTCCCTTTTCAAACCTTGTTGTTCCAAATCAGGGAACAATAAAATTTTTCACATGAGAAAAAGTCCCCTACCTCTAAAAAAGATAAAATGTTCATGGCAAAATGACTCCAAAGATTTTCTCTGAGACACTGACAATTTGGGCTGGCCTGAAGGCTTTGCTCTGTTGAACAAACACAATTCATTCTGTCTGGGGAGGAATGCCACAGTGAATATGCAGGGAGCAGTGAAGTTTCTGCTGGATAAGCTGAGAGATTCTATCTCCTAGAGTTCTGGGTTGTGATACAGGAACAGTTAAGGCAGCCAAAAATATATGTGTTAATGACTAGTCTTACCTTCAAGATCTCAGCAGCAAATGACTCACCTCATGCATGACAGTAGTTCCTAACCTCTTGATACTGGCTTGATGTTACACAGACTAGAGACTCATTGGAGAGAAATGTTTTTGCAGGGCTCTGAATTATGCATATTCTAGATGCACCAAGGCTGTAAAGGCTGTGTAGGTGGAAGATGTCACTCCTACTGGCTGTGTCGTCATTACTGAAATTCAAACATTAGCTCCTTTTTACTCCAAGTCTTTTGTTTACAAATTAATAATGAGAGCTCTAATTTGATAATTAATTCTTACTCCAGGTACTTTTGACTGTGTCTTTTGTTTACTCATAGTTGGCATACAGGGGTTTTCTGGTCTAAGGGCCAAGGGAGAAGGATACACAAACAACGACAGAAGACCTAACCACTATTTATGAGGTTATTTATGTCCATTTTTAGCAGTTTTCTCCTACATGGAATCAGCACATATGTGTTTACTTTTTATTACAGTTTTAAATTATTTGGGCCAGCAGATGGAAAGCAAAGGAGGAGAGTGATAATTTCCGTCAGTAGTTCTCTTCTGATCCCTTTGCCTCCAGCACGTGATCTTTGGTTTTTATTAATCTTCAATAATCTACACATCAAATATTTATATTCCTAGTTCTTCTACTGTAATAAAGGAATCTAATTGGTATTTCCATGGGAAATTCTACTTCTTAAAAAAAAGCAGAATCTCAAGACTACAAGTCATCTGCTTCTTAGAAAGAAGAATCCTGCAAAATGTCTCAGAATATAAGAATATTTTCAGCAGTTTTTAGGATTTAAATACAAATTAAGATTTTAAACTTAGAGGCCCTTGTATGGAGACATTACTATTTATCTGTTTCTACTGTTTCTACTGAAGTAATTTTACCCAATACATAGCAGGACTGTAATTGCTTCATGAGGGAGTGTTGGTCCCTGATAGACTATTACAGCTAGTTCTTGCTTCTTTTTTTTTTCTCTTGCATCTGATTTAGCTCCCACTTTATTGCCCTCTAAGATAATAACACTGCACTTGATACAACTATTTTTCATTCTACTTCAACATTGTAGTTATCCATGATATTCTGTTTTTCTCAGATCATGATCTTCCATTGAACTGGTGATCCCTCACAATGCTGTTTATGATGTTTTTATCAAGGTCCTCAATGGAATACCAATACATTTCCCATCAACGATGTTCCTGGATCTTAATACTTTTCCTTCTAACATAAATCCATTTTTCTAAAGCATGGATCCCTGTTTTGATTCACAGAAGTATTTTCAGACAATGATCCAAATTGCAAAAGATACTGTCTTGAGGAAAACACCCTCTTCAGGTGTGCAAACAAGTGGCAACTCTGATATACACTGCCTGGGTGTCACTGAGATACTCTGTTTATTTAGTCGTATCTGACACAAATTTAGCAACTTATGAAAGGAAGAAAATATAACCTATTTTTCATTAATTTTAAATAAAAGTTACAAACCCAGTTGCAGCCCATGAACAATATTTGTAAATTTAATGACTTTATAACAGTTTGATGGAAGACTTAGGGAATAGAAGGTACGTCTACATTAGGAAGCAGTGTAGTGCAATAAGGATCAATCTGTGGAGTGAAACCATTAATTCAAAAAATATGCAGTACAAACATTTTAGTTGGGCTGCTTTAGAAAAACTGCAGACTTGTCTTACTTGAAGTCCTTGAAGTGCAGGGGTGTGCTTCTATGGCACAATTCTTTACCTGTCTTCTATGTACCCCATATAAGGGATTAAAATGTATTCTTCGTCCATTCCTTTAATAATTACAAAGACTGGCAAAAATATAGGGTGAAACATCTCCCTAGAGATAAAGTGATGTACTGACTTTGACATGTAATGAGAGACACCAAAGTAAATCTATGACTAAGAACTCTTCATTTTTTACCAAAGATATACCAGCAACACCCACAACTCTTACAACATCCTGAAAAACAATTGCCTTTCGATTTGTGTTACCTACTTATACAAGTTAGAACCTTAGAAGCCCTAAAATATCTCACAGAGTTTTATATAAATTTGAATTTTGAATGTTTTTATTTGACATCTTTCATATAATTACTAACTTGTTTAAATATCACTGTGCTGTTGCCTGAGGTAAATGCAGTAGAAAATCACTGTGTTCTATGTTATTGTCTTACAGTTTCATCCCCTCTGTCAAACTGAGAACTTCTGTTAATTCTGCAGGGGAATTTTTATTTCATTTTCTTGTTCATTCCTAATGTGGATGAATAATTTGCTGGCTATCTACTTACAGATAAAGACTATTTCCTGTGTCAGTTAGCCAAGCTTAAAATGGATCTGTGCACTTTTGTCATTGTCACAGAAAGGTTTTTCCCTACTGCACAATAATGAAATGTAGAAAAAATACACATTAACTTTTTCCAAAAATTTATTTAAATGATTGATAGTCAAATCAACTACTCTTCATTCTAAGGCAGGCTCTCAAACTTAATACAAACTAACTTTAGGACAGAACTGAGCACATACTTAAATCCGACTTTTTCTTCAGAAGAGCTTGGAGTGAATTCAAAAGGTGTGTGCCAAGCAAGAATTCTACAGTCACATACAGCAGCTGTGGAAGAATACAGCACAGTGCTTGAAGTACTCAATAGCAGGGGAAACTGGGCACTGACTTCCCTACTCAATTTACAATAAAGTGCCATTAGATAAAAAAGTTATGGTGATGGCAAGAGTATGGACCAGAATGCAAATCTGACTCTTCTCTACTTGGTGCAGCGCTTTACAGAATATAAGAATTAGGTTTTATTCCAAATCTCCAGCTGTTGTGGCAATGGCTCTAAACACGGAAATACTCCTATGAAAGGCAGACTCCTATGTGAGGTCCAGCCTCATGCAGGCAGCTAAGTGTGTCTCGGAGTTACCTTTTCAAATTGGAAGGGGAAGGGTGTTCAGACATCTATTTTTATAATTTCAAGTAGATTGATCTTGAAATCTCTCTGTTTAATACTCCAATATCTACATATTCTGTTCTTAGGTGTCTAATTCAGCAAAATTCAGTTCCTGGGATATGGCAAGTAGCATATACCAGCACACCAGCTTTCTTTTCGAGCATATTCTTAGGCTACAACTACTGCTTTAGGTATCTGTGTGGGAAGGTTTTGTACCAATGACATTTGCAAATCTCTAATATCACTTAGGAGGTGACTAACATTTCCACTGGTAATATCCCCCTTATAACTAAGCTCTTGCCGGAGGCCATGCATATTAACACCAAACTTCTCACAGCATTAAACTGGTAGGTGTCTTGATAATTAGATTAAAATTTCATAGAGACTACCCAGTGTGCTTCACAGCAAAGCCTGAAACACGTTCTGAGTATTTCAGATATATTGGAATATCTACAAGAACTTTGGCAGGACCCCAGATCAGGCAAATCTTTGAATAAGATCAGTCTAGATCTTCCTGCTAGAGTGACCTCTCTGACTTTTCTCTGAAAGAAACTGAAAATACAGGCTTCAACAGTTCTGTCAACTACGATAGATAAATTTTTGGACAGAAAACTTCAAGATGACTAGGATGATAAAAAAGTGTTCAATTAACAACTTATAAACTAAACCATTTTCCCCCACTTTAGTTCCTCCATGATCTTAAAAGTAGGTCCTTGCTTCTACACCTTATTTCAGCGATTCTGGAAGCTTCCCAGCTGGAGCAAATGGCACAGTCCTCTGTAGTTAGTAGGGACACTGATTCTGTCATCCCTGAAGCCTCCAACAATGCTTTCAGTATTCCTGACCTGCAGGATACCAATTCACTGCTGTACCTCTCACCACTTCCTACTTCTCTTACCCTTGGTAAATCCCTCTCCTTCCTATCTCTGTGCTTGCTCAGAATGCTCTCCAGAAAAATTCCAAAATCCCCTACAGAGATACACATGGCCCACTCATTTTGAAGGAACAGAAACATAATTTTGAAAAGTGAATTAGTAGAAAATATGGAAAAAAAAAGTAAAAGAAAATTCTCTGAAGAATTTACAGCTGTTCACCTTACTCTACAAAAATTATCTAAATAGAAGGCAAGTAAACATCTAGGTCATCCCATTTGTTCATAGCCCTCTTAAACACCATCTCCTAGTTCAGTGTGCTGGCAGTTTTGCATCCCAGACCTATCACTCAATACACTCTTAGGCTGCAGAGCAAGGATAGCATCTAATGCTGCAACACTGCAGCAGTAATCAAGGGCTGCAATATTTATTTGTAAAAGTACTGCTCTCTTAAAAAAGATGTCCAGAGTCCCAAAGTGGCTAAAGAAAAATTGACTCCATGGCTACAGAAATTGATTGAGACACAAATTAAACAAAACTCAATATTTGAACCTATATTCAAACCAGGGACTTTTTGTTTCTTTGTTTGCTAGCTTGTTTGTTTTTCAAGTTTATTTCTGCCAACAGCAGTTACAAGACTGGCTTCATAAAGGAAGTCTGAAACCATTGATTTCATATAGGCATTATTTCATCTCATAGGAGCAATGAGGAAAAAAGATTCTATGCAGAAATTTTTATTCATTGGTATTCATCTCTTAAAGCCTTCTGTACTGTGATAATATGACCTTTGTATTTTCTATTGACCACCAGACTTATATTTAATATAATACTTTATTTAAATAATAATGTATTGAGACATATAAGTATACTGTATGTTAACTTTTGTTCCATATATTTCTTACCTTATATTAAAAGGTTTAGATTTGGGAAAAAAAAGTGAGATATGTCCTTGAAAACTTGTTACTAGATCTTTATAAATATTACAAAAACAATAATTTTGCATCAGTATGGTGAACAAGTAGAAAGTGCCTGAAGAATATAAATTGAATGTTCTCTAGAAGAATTGGTAAAGGTTAAAATTCATCATTTTAACTGATAGGCTTTCTCTGGAAAATAACTGATGCAGTGAATACAAAATGCTATGATAATTTTGTGTTTCTCCTCAGTGTTTTTTTTTTTTCTTCAAAAAACATTATCTCTTCAATAATAAAGCAAATATTTTTTCATTCATTCTAGACCTAAAGTTTCCTACAGTGCTTCTCTTCTTACATAACTCGTAATTTTTTTAACTTTAAATGGACTCTTTTTATCTGAATGGAGTGAACTCTTCTGTCCAGGAAAGGAGAGGCTGCACTCCTTTAGGAAACACACAGTGATTCAGCTCATTTTAGGAAAAGATTTAACCTGGACGTGGTATGAAGAGTGGTTGCTAAATACCACATTTACCACCACAGTTTCCATAGTGATTTTCAGGCTGTAGCAGGCTGGAGGCTAAACTAGAAAAATAGGCATAAATACAATTTATGCTAGAAATAACGACAGTATTTAGGAGCATCTGTTTGTCCTAGGCACTGCACCAATGCCAGTAACATATCACTTTTCTTTTCAGAGTCCTACCATCTACTAAGTGAAGCAGAAAGGTACTGCCATCTTTCTATAGTTAGAAAATTGAGTTACAAAGAAATTGAAAGACATTTCTTTCACAGTCATATAGGAAGTCTGCCACAGAATGAACTCTGATCTGTTGAGTTTCAGACTAGGTTATAAACTAAACTTCAATTTTCCATTGAGTAAATTTACCCCCTTTAACTATTATTCAAACTGCAGATTAACCTCCTGCGCTGACGGCCAGAAGGAGCAGACTTGCATGTAAATCTCATATCAATTTGTAGAGATTAGCTACTTCCAAGTAATATTATTTCTTTCTATCATGTCAATACTTCTGCCCACAAAAGAGTTTCAGTGCAAAGTGCTTTTTAAATTTGGGGTCCAAAACAGGCTTTTAATTGCTTTTCCAATTTAAAACTTATGAGTATGATTAGACCGTGGCAAAACACAGGGACAATATCACTATCAAACATTTCCAAACTTTCTCCATGAGATATTAATTGCCCACCCTGAGTTTCAGGCAAGCTGTCATCTCCAGAAACAAGCTCTGTGGCAGATAGACCCTGTAGCTCAGCACTGAGCACCATTTTGGTAGGCTAAGAATAGAGCTACAGATACATGTACTCAAGCCCCATGCTCAGAAACTGTACTCTGCCACGGCAGGTTAGGGGCTTTCTTAATTCACCTTCAGACAGACAAATCTCTCTAAAAGTTCACCACGAATGGCACAGGGACTCTGAGTATGCAAGTGTTTGTGTGAATTTCACCTCTAATCTTTACATGAGCTAAGAATTACTCCTACTCCTTTTGTATCTTTCTCTTTTTTTCCTCTTCTCTTTCTGCAGGTTGTTCAGATAAGGATTTTCATTGTCATTGTTCCCACTCTACTCTGAATAAGTGGAGTGTATGAAAAAGCCAAAATCACAAAAGGACTTACAAATACTGGACTTGAATTTAAAGTTATCTCACAAGGACACTGTTAACATTTATCCTCCTCTCTGTAGGCCAACAAATTAAAATATTTCTTGAAGTCTCAGATCAGTTTCTGCAAGAGCATTTCATTTTGATTGATATCCTCTATTAATATCAGTGATGCTAGTTAGCTTTAAGACACCCCAAAGGGTAGTCAGCTAGTTAAAACTCCACATGAACCTCATGCCAGCTGTTTAGCCCCTTGAAAGTTTTGCTGAGCATTGACAGAAGACCTTATCAATCATTACAATTAAGTGCCTTCAGACTGTCCCTTCTAAGGGAAGTCAGCTGAAATACCATCTGCTATTTTGCTTTCAAAACTCATTGGTCTCCTCTGAGCCAGCCGTTTCACTTTTGAAATTACCTTTCTTTTTCAGGAGAGTGATGGGCTCATGAAGAAAACTTTTTGTTTTTATAATCAGCAGTTTCTATGATGTGACACAATTTTTGCAGTGCTCAGGGCCTTTTACAAATCAAAAGGAATCCAACTAAAACAGTAATTAATGTCAAATGACTAGTCACATACGGTCGTATTTAATTAAAAAGTTCTAATCTTTGATTAAAACCCCTCACACGTTCTTGTGACTGCAAACTGTTGTCTAAAAAGAGAAGGTAATTGGGTACATAATCTATTGTGTCTTCTAACTGACACCTGCTAATTGTCTCAGCAGCAAATGGCAAAGATTTAATTTAGGAAGTCAAAAGTTTATTTTACATGTTCAACAGATTTTTTTTTCTGTATTATATTCCTTTACCACATTAGAAAGATCTCCTCCTGAGTAATCTTTATCCCTCCAAGAATTTTTTTGCCCTCTAACAACACGAATTCCTATAGTAAATTCAAAAAATATTATTTACTGGACCATTATTTTAATGTGCAGTTAATGTTTTAAATGCTATTAATCTCTTTTTTTTTTTCTAAATATTGACTTATCTGAACAGTGGATGCTGCAAACAGGTTTCTCTACTCACAGCTTACAGGGAGAAAACCAGGAAGAGTAAGCCACAGAAATTATCTCCACAGGACTTCTGGCATTCAGAATTTCAGCTGGTGAAAAGCTGGCAGCTATAGCCACATTCAGCACTATAGCGAAGGACCTTGCCCCTTTTCCTCACTCTCTTGGGGTCTTAGCTTCAGTACCAGCAGTACAAAGAATACTGTTAAGGCAGAAGTGTCTCAGAGGAAAAGAATATTTTTTTACCAGCTTCTACCATTTTTTGCTTTTACTCATCAGTGCAGACTCTGTGATTTATCAAAAATTATAGTCACTATTATGTCTGTGTTTACTGCTGAGGTGCTCTTTCTTTCTAGGCTTATGGTTGATCTGCTAGCTATATTTTTTTACTTCTGTCTTCTATGGCATGACCATTTGTTTTCTGCAGTTTTTCTGAACTAGAATTGTGACACTCCAAATTGGAGTGAAACTGTCAACAAGTATTTTGTCTGCTTTATGTCTTATTTCACCAAAATATTAAAAAGCGCTTTGGCATGTTGAATGAAGCATTCTCACGGAAGAATTCCATTACTGTCTTTTGACAGAACACGTTTCAAAGCCACACGTAATCCACAGAGCTATCTGGTAGGTGAAGTGAGTCTGCAAAATATATTTTGTTTCTGATGGCTTCAGACACCGGTGAGTTGTGACACCTCCACTCAAACCTACCTACTTGGACACAGTCATTTTCAACTTTCTTGCAACCCCAAACACATCTGGACCCACTCCAGTATCAGATACTGGGATGCTGCCACTACAAAAGGACCACTGCTACCCAAGTGGTGGTTGTGAAGGTGTCCATGTGGAGAGGTTTGATGGCATCTTCTAACTGAGTTGAGTTCTACAGAGAATTCTAAGTCTTCTGAACAGTATTTCATCTATTAATTTACTTAGACAGGAAAGAACTGCTTTCACTGCTTGACAGACAGAGAAACTGCAGCACAACAAACAGAAAACACCCATTCAAGATCACAGGTCTAGTCAGTAGTAGAGTCAATAAAATAAACTTGTGTCACCTGATTTCTATATTCCTTCTCTACAGTCAAAATATAAAAATAGCTGTCTATCAATACACATGAATGTATAGAGACAGATAACAATACAGATGATCTAGAAAGCTTTGTGACTTTTTCTACAGTAAGTTGGCTGCAGCATGTCATTACAATACTAAATAAACACAGCAGGAGCCTTGACTACTTTTTTTTTTTTTTTTTACATAATCAACTTTCAAATATCTGAATTTGAGCTGCTTGGCCAAATCATCTCTTCCATCTTATCTACAGTATCTTCATTTCCTTCATCTTCTGTTCTCGCCTGCCTCATGCCTTCATTATCTCTCACCTGCTGTGACCTCTTAGCCACTATAACTGTCTTCTCTCTAATCTCCCTCCTCCAGTCCACTCCAAACACTGCAGCCAAGGTTATCTTTCTTGTTCACGACTGATCATGTCAAGTCCTCTCTCAGTCCTTCGGGTGGTCTTCTGTCTCACTACTCCACAACGTCAAATTTCTCCTCTGCAATTCTGAGAATTTACAAGAGTCTGCCTTAGTCTACCAGTGGACTGAGTCCTTATTCTTTCCTGGCCCTGATACAGTCTTACTTACTGTATGTATCCATATCTCATGCATGACTTTCTTTTTCTATTCCCAAAACTGTTTACAGTGCCTAAAATATCCTCTCTGCTCTAATCTGCCAACCAACTTAACACTCCTCTTTCATGTTTCTTTGTGCATTCTGTGTAAATTTGTTTGAGTGCTTTGGAGCAAGAGGCTTGTTTTTGAAAATACAAGGTGTTTGTGAAGTTCCAGGTATAACAATGAAGTTGACAAAATAATTATGACATTTACTTCATCATCTTGCATCACACTGTAAATAAATATACAAAGTAGCATTTAAATATATTCATTCATACTAAGTAAACAGCAGAAATGTCTCCAGTTCTCTTCTCCTCCAGATTTATAGTGCAGCCAAGGAAAGGAATAGTGGTTACTGTGTGTGTCAGATATAAAGGACAAATTTGATTCCTTCACCAGATTGCCCTTCCTTTGAAGGCTGACCACAACCAGCTGATACGTATTTAAACCACAGCCTGGACTTAATGACAATCAAAAGTATACTTTACTCCATCATAAAGATGTGACCCATGAAAAAAATCATATGAGCTCTGTGACTTTGCCACAAGAGCCCTGAGCCATAGTTAATTCTGAAATAAATATGCTGCCTTTCAACAAAACAGCTCCTACTGAAAAAAGACAAGTACACTTAAATCTGTAAAGCAGAAAAAAATAAAATAATAAAGTATATCATGGAAAGGAATCACAGGCAAGGCATGTAACAATTAAAAATGTTGGAACAAAAGTTTATGGCAATAGTATAATTTCTCTCGTCCTAAAAAAAAAAAAGACACAGATACAACAGAACCTTTTATTCCTGGGAGTTTCCTCAGGCAAAGGGCATTTCAGCTTGTTTATCATACAAATCTTCCCTATAATTCAGCTATTAAGCAACGAGATTCTATAATCTATCGTCAGTTAAATTAATATTTGTAAATCTTTACTTCTGATGGTATTATAATACCAGAAGCATCTAAGGGCAAGTGCTATCAGTTTTATTGATAGAAGCAGGGGGAAATGGAAAGAAAAACTTGCAGCAGCAAATCAGTAACTCTTTCTGAAGCAAATTCAGTGTATGTGATACATTTCTTCTAGTTTAGCTATGAAATGAACTACCAAAAGAAATAACAAAAGAAACCCTAGCCACACATGATTTGGATCTTGATATGTAATTAACTTGATTAATTAGAAGTATGTAATATGGAGATAAATGAGAAAAAAAAATTCTGTATCAGATGCTACTGTGGGAAAACAATCATCCTCTCCAATTTATCAAAGTAATTTCAACAGCAAAAGAGATAAAAATGTGCATTATAAAGTGATACAGGAATTAATCTGATTGAGAACTCAACATACAACACTGGTCACTAGCTGCTTAAACTCAGACATGCTTTCACATTTGTGACACATACTCCGTACATCTGGAGACACATGCCAACTGTTCATCTATCTGCTCTAACAGTGCTGGTAGGTTTTTTTTTTGTTTTTTTTTTTTTTGTTATTCTTTCTTTGAAATACACCAACAATGCGAAAAATATTGATATCTATAATGAAAATATGCTGTTAAATTCAACCACACCTGCTAATGTCAAGTGTAATTGTACTGGTTTTAGTAAAAATGTACCAGAGACTCTACTCCCACTTTGTGGTGCTAGTGAGTTAGCGTTGATAATGACCAAACCTAAATATTTTGATTCTAAGTACTGTATTTGAAAAAAGAAATCAAAAATTCAAATTTCATTGACATAGACTATATTTTCTTTTTCAGTATATCTCTGAACCAAACTAAAGCAGAATTTCAGTGTGGCAGCCAAATATATTTATATACTTAATTTTAAATAATTTACATTACCTCTTAATAGGATAACCTTTTACTGGCTGGTATGGTAGAAATCTTCCAAATTATTAACCCCAAACTAAAGTCATTGTTTTGTTCACCTACCAGATTTAAAAAATCACCGCTGTTTTGAGTACCACAGTGTGTAATTTTGCTGCCTCTGTAGTGAATGGCAAAATTCTATAGGAAGGCAGGAAGGAAGGAGTTTTGTTTAGGATATGACAATAGACAAGAACTGTTCTTTATCCCATGGGTCTCAAGTTTCCTTGCTGCTGTGGAACACAGCAGCTTTCCATTTAACATTCCAATTTTCTCCCTGTGTGATTTTCAATGCTGTGACATTTAGAAGGGATGACAAAATCTCAATACTTGTTTATTCCATAGGTCAATATTCCAAATAGTTGTCTTGATACATTAGAAATGTTAGCTGCATTACTGTTAATATTGACACCTGATATTTACTCCACAGAAGGAAAAAAGGTCATGTTTTTATCATCTCTTTCTTCCTAATTAATTGCATAAATATGCTTAATACTGGAAAGGATCTGTTAAACCCAGTAAGATTTTTTTCTGTTCAGAAGAGTAAGCGCTAGGCCTTGGTTATACTATTGCCAACTATGAAGTGATTTAATAATTTTAAACTCAGGCCATTTATGCGCAATAGGAAGTCCCCCAACATACTGGTATTTGCCTAACTCTGTGTATTAACCACCTCTGCTCTCTTTATGTGGTAAGGTGTAAACATTAATTATTGTCATTTTTCATTTTTGGTCCACTGACTGGAAGGACAACATGTATTAGAACCTACCAGAGAACATTCACAGCTTCAACTCTAAATGAACATACTGAAAAAAAATAATGTCTCCAAACAGAATTAAGAGAGTAAGTATTAATATTTAGATTTACTTCACTTTCTTAGCAGAAGCCCTACACTTTGTGTAGAGCATTTAGTGATGTATTATTTAGGTCTGCTAGGTGTAATTTTGTATTGTATCTTATTTTAAACTTTTTGAGCTAGACAGCATAGACAATAATTTGATCTCTTTGAGGTCTTTCAAAACCCTTCTGTGAATTTTTAGCATTTTTCTTTCATGCATTTACTCTATGATAAGTGGCTTTTCAAAGGTTTGGGTCCAATTCCCAGGGGACTCTAGCCAGTTGTTTAAGAGAGTTGGTGTTTACTACTAGACAATAAACAATGAATGTTCCCTGTTTGTGAATGCTTTCCCATAAAGTCTGTAAACCAAAGAGTTTGCTACATGAAATGCTTTAGAAAACTCACAAGTAAAACTTTAGAATTCTCCTCACTAATTCGTTAAAGAAAAACGCAACCAAAAACCCCTCAAAGAAGTTGTGATTAAAAGTTCATTACTTAATTATTTTTCTTTAGAAATTCAATTGCATGAGGACTACTGTGATTTTTGCGTCACATGGGCCAAATGATATCAGGATGATCATGAAGGTGAAGGCTGAAATTTGGTTATGCTTTGATGAGCCTTTAGTAGGAAAATGCAACAAGCAGCTACTTGGTCTGCAAGACAGCAGGATCAGGACTACAGTCATAATACCATAGAGACAATTTATATTTGCTGAAGAAATGAATACTATAGTAACATGACTGCAGCCTTTGAAAATCAGAGACAATGATTAGGAACGCCACATGAGAGAAGAAAACAGCAAAGCAATTGAAAATGCTTTTTTTCAGCAGTTCTCTATACGATTATGTATTGTAAGAAGAGTTCAACAATGTCTGAATTCAGATATTTTTGTGACCTAATAGATTTCATACAGCTTGACACCTCATATTAGCAATTATTTTATCTTTCTTGTGGTCGTATGTGGTCTCAACACACAGGTTTTTTGACAGACATTCATCACTGTAGAATGAGAACATCTAATACTAGTGCACCAAGCACTACAAATTAATCTACTTTAATTTTGATCTGCCACTCTTGCTTCAAAGAGAACTGTGTGACCTGCTTCATCTTTATAAATTAAAATTACCTACATACAAATTTTGCATATATTTTCATTAAAGCAAGCCAAGTAAAGAGAAAAGCCCTGCAACTGAAGCAGAAACTTGCTGAGGTGTAAAATGGTCATTGTTTCTTGTGGGATTTCATTCCACTGTATCGAGTCTGTCCACCAAAGATGTCAGACCCTCTCCAGATAAACTATATTTATGTCAGATTGTTCTAATGAGACAAAACCCCAACGCTATCAACCAGTCATCGCAAACAACTCAGTCTTTTTGACACCTTGAGTCATTAAGCACCTTCAAGTAAGGGTGAGCTGTTGAACTTGACTGGTGCACTCTGAAACAGGCTTTGTGCCCTCACACACCAGGCGGCAGAAAGCATTACAGAGGGGCTGCACTGAAGCACCCTGGCAGACAGCTTCCCAGGCAGTGAGGGTGTGTTTACAGCATTACACAAATGAGGATATAAGTGATCCTGGATCATCATTCACCATAACCAAATGGTGTGTTCTTATGCCTTAGTGATCTTACATACCCTTAGTTTGCCTTTTCAAATAAGTTTTTAATTAAAAAAGCAAATTTTACTTCTTCGGTAAAGCTTTAAAGAACAATTCTCCAAAAAGCATTTCATTTAGGTTTGATATGAGTTACTGCATGTTAAACAGGAACCAGCTATTAAGAAATACAGAGTAAAAAAAGGATAAAAAACCCTAATTATAAAGTCTCAACACCTAAATAAATGTATTTAAAATAACTATTTAGTAACATAACTGACTCATTAGCTCTAAATTAAATACCTGTAGTGTAAAACAAATCTTACCTTAATATAGTACCCCTCCCAATACAGTAGACCGTCCTCTATGCAGCACAGTGGATGCACTTAGTGGAATAGACAAATGGCAGAAGTTAGCCATTTAAATATTTATTGCCTCTGCACATTAAATAAAACTGTCTGCAACATATATTTTGTAGTGATTTATTTGCAATTCAGATGTTATCTCTAGATGTATGTAGAATCCTTAAGTCTGCTAACAATTTTAGAAATTATAATAAAACAGAAAATTGTAGCAATTCATTTATGTTAATTTACTGACACTAAATTCCTCAGGGCATCAGCCAAGAATTCACTTTCTTATATAAAACTAAACCTGTTTTGGTACCTAACACATCAACATTAATGACAGAAATACTACCTAAAATTTATATTTGCATAGATTTGTTTGTTTGTCTTATTAATTTTTTGCATAGTTTATCAAACATATGCATTTGTTTTAAGAGTAAAAAATTATTTTATGTACTCATTGTTAAGATGCCTTAAAGGACCTAATTTCCAGGACATGGACACTGCACAATTTTAAAAAAAATCAAGCCTGTTTAATATGTCTTTTGTAAAGATAGAAAAATTCACTAAGCGTTTTTAGTGGTCTCAAGAATACAGTATTTAGTATTTTAATTTTAGGATCTATTTGTTTTTGCAGCAGGTTATAGGATTTTTTAAATGTTAATTTTGCACCTTGGTTATTACATTCTGTTCTGGCTTTTTTATAGCACTGGCTTCTGACTAATCACTTATGACAAGACTGTAAGACAACAGTTTGCCTACAGAAAGGGGGATGTATAGCAGCACCATCCCAGGAGCAAACAGAGAAGGGAATTATGACTTTTAGGAACATTATTTCCTCTCTCGCTTACCCCTGGCTCTAAGGGGGGCACAAACCCCTACTGCTCTGTTCTGGCAGCCAACTGTCAGTTCAGCTTATCTCAGATGGCCAATGTGTTGAGGGGATGAAGCCAAAGTCCTGCATGGCCTTGAGCGCCAGCTGCCAATGCCCCATCAGGACAGGGACCAGTGGCCCCTCACAGGCTGCTGTCATCACCCTCCAGCTTTCACTGTGACCTGAAGTCACACTAGCCCATGCCAGGAAGCAAGCCCTCAAGTCTCCCTTATTTTCCTGCACAGTGGGGATAAGAGTATTTGACAATCCTACTTGGTGATTATCCACTGAGTATAGAGACTGAGAACTGCCATCTCAATTTGGTAGTCCAACAAGGCAAAACAATCATTTTCTACCCTGTTACCCAGTTGCAGATATACTGGACACATTGGGCAAGAACCTCATTTTGTGATTCTAGAGACCAAATTCCTCATAGGCCGGCCCCTTCATGGATTCTCTCTTGCTGTCACGAGATGAAAGGGAGCTTTGTGCAAATAAATGGCTTGTATTGCACCTACAGATGTGTCAAACTTTGAAAACCTCATGCTCTAGACAGCCTTGCCTTGCTGCTAATTGGTATGTTTTTCTTTAAAAAGTGAAGATTCTAACCTTTTACTTGACAGATATGTGGGCAAAATGCCACACAACATTTTGAAAGCTTATCTATAGTCTGCTGTTTACAAGTCTTGTTTATGTTGGAGCTCACACAGGAGTATACAAATGAAAAGGGTTAGCAGGAACAAAACTGGATGGTTGGTTTCAAATAAATGTGTAAGCTGGCAAAGAAAGGTTTTCAGCTACAAAAAGTCTAAAGATGTTGCTCTCTTTTAAAAGGCATACAAATGTAAAACTTGACTCGACAGGTTTTTCTATCATAATTTATTCCTAGCTGTGTCCCTGAACTTTTGGGATGGGAAGCAAAGACAGTTTCATTACCTGTTTTGGTTGGTTGTTTTTACTTTAGGTTTTGTTTTTTCCTTCTAATCTTCTGAAATTGCAGCTAGGAACGAGTAAATGGAATTCCATCTCTCTGAAAAGATTTAACAACAGAATTGTTTACAGAGTTGCGATCAGTCATGTTTAAAGCAGAGCTACTAACTGCATAACTAAATAAGGGAATACTTTGGAAACAAAAGGGTTGCATAACAGGTAAATTTAGCTTGTAGAATCTTTAGTGTCCAATGTATAAGAAATTTCATACACCCTTAGGAGAGTTTGAAATTTTGTCAGGGAGTGCAAAATGCTAGCTTAGAAAAACTAAAATGAAAAACAAATGGAAATAACTAATTACCAGAAATGTGGTTTAATTCCTTTGTTGTTGTTGCTACTGTTTTTGTTTCCAGTATGAACTTTACGTCCTGCAAATTTATACACACAGATTACTCGGCACTTACATTTCAGGCTTACTCTCTTCAGGAAACTGGAACTTGATTTCCAGCTGCACTTGGAATTCAGAAGTTTCAAAGATGGTATCTTCATCCCACCTGGGGAGTAATTGTAAAAATATTGGCAGAAGTGAATTTCTGTGGATCAGGATTACTTAGTACTTTACATGTGAATTATTCTGGAGGCTTCCTCAATCTTCTGATTTCTACCAATACTGGAAGGTGGCATTATCAACTCTGTAGACACTGGTCTCCATTCACATGAAAATTACTGACATGTCTGACTGATGTTAGTTTTCAATCTCTAAGTAATGCTTTGTGAAGAGAAAGTGATGCATTGAACTGTACCACACTGCCTTGGCTACGGCCAGTAAATATTAGCTCTGAAGCAATTGTAATACTGAAATACTAGAACAGAGACAGTGACACGCTGTATTCAGATTTCAGTGAATTCCTAAGTATTAATTACTATTAATAATATTAATATAATATAATGATATTCTTAGGGACCTTCCTACATAAGAAGCATGAGAAATATCAAGTAGCTTTCTTAGATGCTGTTGGGTCAGTAATTTTGTTTGATATATTCTTTGTTTTAATGAAGAGAAGGAAAATATTTGTTCAATTCCAAATCTCACTAAGAATAACATTAAAGACTACTACGTAGGGTATTTTTCTTAGAGTTCTTCCAGAACAGGATTTTGCCCTTAAACAGCTCTCATGAAATAAATATATCAAGACTTTTGTTAGGGTCTCCATTTTCTCTGATTTTCCCTAATCTTTCATATCATCAGATATATCTAGAAACGTTACTTTAACTACAAAGGCCTATAGTGACAGGACAAGGGGAAACGGCTTTAAAACAAAAGAGGGTAGGCTCAAATTAGGTATTAGGGAAAACATCTTTACTGAGAGGGTTACAGGTCACTGGTACTGGTGGCCCAGAGAACTTGCTGATCCCCATTCCTGGAAGCAGTCAAGACCAAGCTGGATGGGATTTTGAGCAACCTGATCTAGTGAAAGATGTCTGTGCCCATGGCAGGGGTGTTGGAACTAGGTAATTCTAAGGTCCACTCCAGCCCAAATCATTCTGTGACTCTATAATTTTGGCTTCTCCAACTCTGTCCTCTATCAGTACTTCTATCTGCAAAATATAAATCATTTAGCCAGATCTTTGAGCTTGATCTGCTTCTACCTTTTCCTTAAAGCTAGCACTATCGGCACTCCCATCAAAGTTTTAAATCTCAAAGATAAGATTCTACCCAAAACAAAGCTTGATTAAACAATCAAAGTTAGACAGAATAGAAAAAGTGCAGATGAACATCCATTGGCTTATGCTGATGTAAGATGCCAGGTCTTGTCCATGCATGGTCCCAGTCTGCCAGCTCTGCAGGTTTGCAGATCATGCACAGTCCACTCCCCAAGCCCAAGAGAATATTTTCTTTCCTTCCCCTTTGAAACTTCTACAGTAGATCTGTTCCCTGCTTTTCTCATCACTTATTGGAGTTTCTGCTCACTCTTGATTTTGTTTTCTTTTCCCCTTCCTCCTTCTCCTTTTTTATCCTGCATTTCCATAAATTTCTTTATTTGACCATTCCCAAGGAAGGCGCAGTATTTCCAGAGTGCAGCCTAAGTCGAAGGGGAACAAGACAACAAAAACCTGTCCTGTTCTGCCACATAATCTTTAAAAGACATAGGAGACATTAACCATTAAAAATAACTGCAATCAAATTAATTCCATCTACTAAACCAAGTATTTCATAAAATTTAATCCTGTTTATAAATTTCTAAACAAATATTTAAATCATTATATTAATGACAGGTCTATGTACTCTAACAAACTCACAAATAATTCACAAAACAGATTTTCATCAGTAAAGTACTTCATTATTCAGTGAAGCAAAGCATATTGTTGATCCCTATATGGTTTGATGTAATTTACTGTGCAAACAAAAAATTGTCAGGTTTAAAAAAAAAAAAAAACCACAGCATTGCTTCAGAAAAGTTTTAAAACGCTTCAGAGAATATCCTTTATCTGAAAATGCACATATTTCCTTTTCTTTTTTACAAGATCTCGTGTCTATATTTACAGTATATTCCTATCTCACTAGTCCTGGCAGTGCATGCATTATGTTAACATGTCAAGTCATATGATCATATTATTATGCCATATCCTAACCCCAGCACTGGCATCATGTTATAATCAAACGGCGAAAGTGTTTTATTTTAAAATGTTTTCATTTTTAAAGGAAGCTGTGCAAGTAAAAACACCAGCCCCCTTGCCCATTTACTGAGGGTCTCTGCCCAGCAACTCTGTGAGCTACTGGACAATTTCAATCAAATTTGCAAGTGGTTTAAATATGGTTTTAGTTTAAATTTCATTTCAGTGAGTGGGTATGCATGCAACAAAAATCTGTGCCCTGAGAGAAGTAAAGGTAGTTGTTGTACCTTTCCAGACAGCTGCTGCCTGGCCCAGCAGCATGTCCTTCTCAGTGAGCCACTCATAGCTGCAGGGCAACCAACAGACACAGGAGGAATCGGGTAGTAGTGGCAGAGGGAAAATTAAAAGTCATACCTGTAGGAAACCAGATTTCAGTATTTCAATTGCTCTTAAAGAAATTGCTTTTTTTAAAAAAAGAAAAAAAACTCATTAAGAAAACTTCTTAGTCTGTTTGAAACATGCTGGGTTTTATCTCAGTGTGCCCAGTTTTCATTGTAATAAAAAAGCAAAAAATGTTTCTGTATACTGTACTAAACAATCATTAAATAATGTGGCTGAAAAGAGGCATAAGAATACAGATCCTAAGACTTTATGTCTGGCCTAAAACTCACCTTTCTGTAAGCCCAATGAATGTTTGTGGGTGTTTGTGTTTCCAAAATGACACAAGTACAACTGTAACCATAATATTCCCAGCTACATAGAAGCCATAGGCATCAACTCCTTCACTGAAAATTTCAGACTTAGGTCCTACTCACTAATTCTGTTTGCCTGAAGCCTTTTAAATAGCCCTGTGCCCTGCTTCAGCAGCCTTTTCCTACTCCTCTCTCTTCTTGGGTCCTGTCCTCCCATTAGCCCACTAACATCAGTTGCAGATACTTACCTTCTCTTGCCTTTACCTACTGCCTTGTTATTTCGTATTCCCTTTCTCTCAGCAATTCTCTCTTCTACATGTCTTGCTGGTGTGACCTCACAATTAAATTGACATAGAACTGCTTACATACAGAGCAACAAAACAGGCTTCATCTGTTGTTCTGTTACAACTTTGAAACAATATTAACAAACAGAAAGAATGTCCTTTTAGTCTTTGCAAGTTGTACTTTGCTACTATGGGATGAATCAAATCAGTGGAACGGTTTCTATTGATTTCATTGCATTTCTGAACAGTACTTCTTACATTGCTCTAGATGCCATACAATTTATATTTTAAATTGTTATTTTAACCCATTTTATACTACTGCTACAAAAAAAAAAAATCTTGCCACACCATGATTTGCTGATCACCCTTTTAGTCTTTTTAAAAGAGAAACAGATTTTGTATGTTTCAATCCTCAGACATAGTAACTGATCTTAATGACCGCATATTTTTAACAGTTCATTTACCTCATTTTCAGATTCTGTAAGAACACTTGATGACTACCATTTAGTTAGATGCTTTTTGCTCTTTAAGAATATCACCACTGACACCTTATACACACCCACATCTCATCTTTGTTGCTAAAAAAAAGTTGACCTGAAGAAATGTTTTCATTTGCTATGTATATTAGAGTACAGAAATATAATTTCTCTGCAGTACTTTTTGGTTTATAGCTATGGCTAAATAATAGGCTGGACAGTTTTTCCATGGCTTCCTCACACAGGTAAAGCACATGTTTGTGTATTAGCAGGTAATTAATTGTCTTACATATGGATTCTTTGTTCCTCAAATTTGCTCCTTGGCCTTTCTAATTTTACTTCTTTCTATTGTTCTCAAGCTGATTGGATTTGGGCTTTCCCAATGATACATTTTAGGCTCAAATAACTTAAATACTGAACCTTGACATTTAACTATATTGATCTTTTCCTTGCCTCCCTATTTTCTTTTAGTTGTTTAGGGATTATTTGTTCTGAGACTTGTGCTATGCTTAAGCACCCTCCACACCAAGACAATAGATTTTCACTTCAACTCTTCTGACTGAGGGTATTTCTAATTTATTTCATTTTTTTATTTTTTGAAAGAAGAAAGGTTTACCTGTCTTTGCTAAAAATAGGGTAATAAAGTACTAGATTTCATCATGAATACTTCACAAAAAAAGACTGAATACTGTTATATTATGTTTTAAAAAAATCAATTTAAAAAACTGTTTGGAGATGTGTC
Organism: Phainopepla nitens; assembly: GCA_013400175.1. Classification (NCBI taxonomy): domain Eukaryota; kingdom Metazoa; phylum Chordata; class Aves; order Passeriformes; family Bombycillidae; genus Phainopepla; species Phainopepla nitens. Next base: position 1,034,695 of record VXBQ01006195.1, on the reverse strand, counting down.
CTGTTACTACTTGTTATTTTGGTTGACATCAAACTACAGCTTCCAATGAACAAACACTTGAAGTATTGAAATGTAGCATTCCAAAGCATAATTTAACTCCATACATAGTTAATTTTTAGGGCTGTTATATTGGACTTTGCTCATCTCTTGAGCTTCTCCTGTACAGTGTATTTAATGTGCTTTGCTTGATTTGGCAGACAGTGCAAGTCTTCTATATGTGTATTTCTATTATTAAGGATTTGTGATTTTTCTGTGTATTAGCCTTTGTACAGTCCAGCTTTCTCTCCAAGCTGTTAACAAGGACTTTTTTATTTTGTTTTCTTGTTTTTCCAGCATAAATACAAACTATATATTCAACGTATAGTGACATGGCACAACACAGAGGTAATATTTGCATTCCATTTGCATTACCATCCTACATTTCATTTCCAACTCTTCTTTGTGAAAAATGCAACAATTTCTGATGAATGAATATGAAATTATTATGCCAGTCTAAGCTATCAAATATGTAATGTGTGCTAAAAAATTGACAAAAAAGTATTATAGATATATAGTAAAATTATTGAGCTAATAAAATATTCATTACCTGCACAGGTGGATTAAAATCAATAAATGTCATCTCGTTGTTATAAACTGTCTGATGCAGCAAACACCAGCCTGACAGAGGCATGTATTCATATGCAGGCACGATTTTTTAATGTGCATTTTTCCAGTTAGGAATCTAAGTCTCTATTGGGTTTAAGAGCCACAATTTGTAAAGGTGCCAAGATGGCATGATTTCCAAGAAATCATTAGAAATAATTAATAACCAGCCATACCTGAGAATGAGCATTAAAATGGACCTCTGCTGAACTTAACACCACAAAATCAAAGTGACTTGTAGAGGAAGGAGTTTCATTTATCATTATCACCTGGCACTCAGTTAGAGGTTTGAAGATCCAGTGCTAGTGTTTCAGATTTTATTTTTCCTCTAAGTATTCCATGCATGTCGTTGGTATCAATGGATTGTTGTAAGCTGCAAGATGTTTGATAAAAAAAGACAGATTTTACAAGCAAAGACTCCAGTTACTTGTATAAAGGGTTATATAGTTTTTCCCTTAATTCAGAGTCCAGAGCACTTGTTTTACAAACTGCAGAGTGCCCTCAAACGTATTGAATTCATTGTGGAGTCAGAGTATTTATTGTGTAACGCTGAGTCATATAAAAAAAAAATGTACTCACGAGGCTGAAGAAAAAAAGTGATGAAGATACTAGCCTCCTACTTAAAAAAAAAAAAAAAAAGTAAAATTCATCCTGGGTTTCGAGGCCTTTTTTTGTTAAACTAAACATGAGAAACACTGTCAGATAAATATATATTAAATATAATATGCCACAGTAATACAAACAATTTTATTTTTTTTTCTTACTCCGCCTGGTACTTTCATGCTCTAAAAGGAAACTAGCGTTACCACTTGTGTACACACTTAGGTAGAGTGTACAGAGCATGTATGTATCTATATATCTCTATATATTTACACAGACACACGCCCCACAGGATGCACGCACACGGGATATACCCCAAATGCAGCAGTATCTCTGGCACGCTAGAGGGAGCCATTACATAATTGCAATGACCCTTTCTTTCCCCCCCTCTTCCCCTTAATTAGCAGAACCGGCGTGGAAAAATCTCTGGATATCCTGAGACATCCTGAAGGTTTGGCGTAAGCTGCAGAATAAGGAGAGGAAAGCAGAGGACTCAAGTTGCAGTCAAACGAGGTCTCCTGATAACTCGGGGGCTTCCGCTGGTGTTTGTTCCACTTTTAATACTGTACTGCTTTTATAGGGAACTTCTCCAAAAACGTGACTTAGCCGAATACGCCAAATTCCCTCAGCCAATCTGAAGCCCTCATGCAGAAAGCAAAGCCCATTTTGTAAACATATCCTTTATTTCATCTGTCCGTCGCTCTCACATAGAAAGTTGGCTCGGCTGAGAGTACTGGTTTTCTGCTGCCACTAATGTATGTATAGTTTATTTATACACTGCATTTTAACACGGCATTAGTTCTATAGGGGCTACCAGCAGACTCGCTCTGGATGGCAAACTATCCGTTTCACAGCTACAAAGAGGTCCTCAGGACGGGAAGATGGATCTGGAAAAAACACTCATTTGAATTTATAAATCTGCAAGACTTTTTCCAAGTCAAATTATATTTATGGACATAATAACTCAGGGCTGAGGGTTATCCTATTGAGCAAGGCAAACGAGCAGCTGCCTTAACTGACTCTTTTAAAAGACGCTCCGAAAATAATTCAGGAGCGTCTGAGAGTGCTCTAGAGTTTTTTTTCTTCCTTTTTTTAAAATATTTTTTTCCTTTTTTTTTTTTTTCCTCTCCTTTCCCCCTAAATGATCCTTGCTACTTACACGCTCGTCACAAATGGCAGCTTCATTTCCGTACGCAGGGGTCGAGACCGGCCCTCCGGCAATCCGAGCACGCACCTTTCCAGCCTCAGTCCTCCCCCCGTCACCGCCGCCCCCGGCCGGGAGCCTCCCTTGCGCGCCGGGGCGGGGGCGGGCTCTGCGGCGGCCCCCC
>VXBQ01006195.1:856100-1030161 GCA_013400175.1 Phainopepla nitens | reverse complement strand
CTGATTGGGCACGGTCTGAGATTTCTCTCAAAATATATATTTACTGCTGGCGATGAAGGTCAGCTGTTGGGTTTCCTAATTTTTTTCACCGCAAAAGGACGGGTGGGAGGCTGGTAGTAGAGGGAGAGAAAGGAAGCTGTAAATCGGAGCACTAGTTTTTGCTGGGGGGGTGGTTTGGGTTTTGGTTGGTTTTTTTTTTTTTTTTTTTTTTAATGCGTTTTGTTTTCCCCTCTTGCCCTGCAATCCTCATTCCCTCTCCCTCTGATTCGGGAAGGAAACAGTGACCCAGGGTGTACGAGACAGAGAGGGGGGAAATACCGACGGCAGCGAGATGCAGCTCTCCACCGCAAGCAATGCAAGATTAGATCTCTAAATGCAGCAAAACACTCCCTGAAAACCAACAACCCCGCGGTGCAATCAGACATTTCACTGCCGCTCACTGCACACGAAGAGGGCTTCAACAACAAGCTGACTTTTTTTTTTTCCCTTCTGTCTCTCTCCTACCCCTCCACTCCATCAGTCGCATCACAAACGATGAGTAGCAAATAAGGTCTTTTACCTCTGCTATAGACCTGTGACCACCCCTTTTCCCTATGTATATATAAATACACATATTTAAAAATATTTCTGATCGTTTTTAGACAAAACAACCACTGCCGCCGGTTTTTTTATTATTGTTATTATTTTTATTATTCTTTGTACATCTGCGGGAATTCAAGGATCGGGAACACATCGCCTGCCCGGAGGAGAAGATCTTTTGCAAATTTTCTGATTTTTGAAACCCTCCCGCTGCCGAAGTTGGACAGACGAAGTAACTGCAAGGGGACTGCAAGCACGGCAAGCTCTTGCTGAAACGCTGCCGAAGCTGCTCCCACCCCCCGACCCCCCCGATTGCTCCCTCCCTCTGAGCTACATGGTCTATTTGCTGCCTCTCATCCTGTGTCTCTGCAGATGTTTTAGAGCAACAGGTTCAGGAACTTGAAATATAGGGGTGGGGAAAGAGAAGGAAAAAAAAAAATCAAAACCAAGAAGGAAGGAAAAAAGAACCGTCAGAGGAGGAAGAGCAGCCCCAGAGCAGGAGGCAAAGAAGACGGGGACAACCCTGGTCGTCGCTGCTGCTCCTGCCGCCCCCACCCCTGCTCGGGGATGTACCTTTCCATTTGTTGCTTCTTCTTCTGCTGGGCTCCCGCCCTGTCGCTGAAGAACCTGAATTACTCGGTGCCGGAGGAGCAGGGAGCGGGCACGGTCATCGGGAACATCGGGCGGGATGCACGGCTGGCGGCAGGCACGCCGGGAGGCGGGATCCTGCCCGCGGAGCGTGGCGTTCCCGGTGGCGGCCCCGGTGGCGGGCGCGGCCCTAAGTCCACCTTTCGGGTGCTGGAGAATTCAGCCCCGCACCTCCTGGATGTGGACGGGGAGAGCGGGCTGCTCTACACCAAGCAGCGCATCGACCGTGAGGCGCTGTGCCGGCGCAGCGCCAAGTGCCAGCTGTCCCTCGAGGTGTTTGCCAATGACCAGGAGATCTGCATGATCAAAGTGGAGATTCAGGACCTGAACGACAATGCACCATCATTCCCCTCCGACCAAGTGGACATGGACATCTCTGAAAATGCTGCACCAGGCACCCGCTTCCCCCTCACCAGCGCCCACGACCCAGACGCTGGGGACAATGGTCTGCGCACCTACCTGCTCACTCGTGATGACTATGGCCTCTTCTCCCTCGATGTGAAGTCCCGTGGTGATGGCACTAAGTTTCCGGAGCTGGTCATCCAGAAACCATTAGACCGTGAGGAGCAGAGTCACCACACCCTGGTGCTGACAGCATTGGATGGCGGTGACCCACCACGCTCAGGCACGGTGCAGATCAATGTGCGCCTCATTGACTCCAATGACAACAGTCCCATCTTTGAGGCAGCCTCCTACGTGGTAGAACTGCCAGAGAACGCACCGCTAGGCACGGCAGTCATCGACCTCAATGCCACTGATGCCGATGAGGGTACCAATGGAGAGGTGCTCTACTCCTTCAGCGGCTACGCACCAGACCGTGTCCGTGACCTGTTTAGCATTGACCCACAGAGCGGCCTCATCCGTGTCAAGGGCAACCTGGACTATGAGGAGAGTGGCCTCATTGAGATTGATGTCCAAGCTCGGGACCTGGGGCCCAATCCCATCCCTGCTCACTGCAAGGTCACTGTCCGCCTCATCGACCGCAATGACAATGCTCCCACCATTGGCTTTGTCTCTGTTCGCCAGGGAGCTCTGAGTGAGGCTGCCCCACCAGGCACTGTCATTGCCCTGGTGCGGGTCACCGACCGTGACTCAGGAAAGAACGGGCAGCTCCAGTGTCGGGTGCTGGGCGGTGGCGGCGGGCCCGGTGCCGTTCCTTTCACCCTGGAGGAGAACTATGATAACTTCTACACTGTGGTCACTGACCGACCCCTGGACCGTGAGGCACAGGACGAGTACAATGTGACCATTGTGGCACGCGATGGGGGCAATCCCCCACTTAACTCCACCAAGTCATTTTCCGTCCGGATCCTTGATGAGAATGACAACCCACCCCGCTTCAGCAAGAATCTTTATGTGTTACAGGTGCCTGAGAATAACATCCCTGGAGAGTACCTGGGCTCAGTCTTGGCCCAGGATCCTGACTTGGGCCAAAATGGGACGGTGTCTTATTCCATTCTGCCTGGGCATGTGGGAGATGTCTCTATCTACACCTATGTCTCTGTCAACCCCACAAATGGTGCTATTTATGCCCTGAGGAGCTTCAATTATGAGCAAACAAAGCACTTTGAGTTCCGCGTGCTGGCCAAAGACTCGGGTTCACCCCACCGTGAAAGCAATGCCACAGTGCGCGTCACCGTGCTCGACGTCAATGATAACGCGCCCCTCATCGTCCTACCTGCCCTCATCAATGACACTGCTGAGCTGCAGGTGCCACGCAATGCTGGGGTGGGCTACCCTGTGGGCACCGTCCGTGCCCTGGACAGTGACTTTGGGGAGAGTGGGCGCCTCACGTATGAGATTGTGGAAGGCAATGAGGAGCACCTCTTTGAGATGGACCCCACTAGTGGTGAGATACGCACCTTGCACCCCTACTGGGAGGAGCTCAGCCCTGTGGCTGAACTGGTGGTAAAAGTCAGTGACCATGGCAAGCCCAGCCTCTCCGCTGTGGCCAAGCTCATAGTCAGGGCCTTGGCGGGGCCCCTGCCCGAGGCCGGCGAGCCACAGGTGAATGGCGAGCAGCATCGACGGCCGCACTGGGACTTGTCGCTGCCGCTGATTGTGACACTGAGCACTGTCTCCATCATCTTGCTGGCTGCCATGATCACTATTGCTGTGAAGTGCAAGCGAGAGAACAAGGAGATCCGCACCTATAATTGTCGCATTGCCGAGTATAGCCACCCTCAGCTGGGAGGAGGGGGAGGCAATGGCGGGGGAGGAGGAGGCAGTGGCAGTGGAGGGGGCAAGGGCAAGAAGAAGAAGATCAGCAAGAATGACATTATGCTGGTGCCCAGTGAGGGCGAGGACAGCCGGGGTCCCCTCAATGTCATGAACGTGGTGAGCAGCCCATCCCTGGCCACCTCACCCATGTACTTTGACTACCAGACCCGCCTGCCCCTCAGCTCTCCCAGGTCTGAGGTGATGTACCTGAAGCCCGCCTCCAACAACCTGACTGTACCCCAGGGACATGTGGGCTGCCACACCAGCTTCACAGGGCAAGGGACTAACGCCAGCGAGGCTCCCCCGAGCCGGATGTCCATAATTCAGGTAGGAGACTTTTAGAATACCCTGGACCTCACTTTAGACGCTGGTTTAACTTTCCCTTTTGTCTGCAGTGCAATCTGCTGTAAGGCACCACTGAAGGGACCAACATAAGTCACTAAAGAGAGGTGGACTTAATGAAAGTGGAACCAGACCATATCTGGTGGGTCTGATTCTGCTGTCACATTGATGTTTCCCATGTGATTAAAAAGAAAATGTCCACTGAAACACAGGCAGAGTTTTGGCAGTGCCAAAGAGATGCATGTGAGAGTGTGGGCAGACATTTAGTTCTTTTGAGGCACGCTGGGGTATTTCCCCAGGAGACTGTCAGACAGAGGTGGGCACTTTGACAGATTTCACTTCTCTTTGGTTTGGGATGGAGAAGAGGGAAGGTATTTCAAAAGTTGTCATCCACCTGCAGTAACTAACAGGACAGGGAAGAAACTGCACACTGAGGACATCTATTGCAACAGTGTATTATAGCCCTCCAATCTTGTATATAAATATGAGATATTGTTCCAAGACATATGTTTTAATTTTTTTAAAATTTCTTTCTTCAGAATATATATCCATAAATGTATTTTTGACAGTATCATTGGGGCCCCATTGCCTCCTCCTCTCCCCATTATCAACTAAATTTTCAGTGCTGAAAATTCTGCTTAGTCAAATAGAAAGAAAATATATGTGGTGACTCCCTCCTACCTCCAAATGTTAACAAAACTCACATCCTGTCATAAACCAGCAAAACAACTAGTCAGATTTCCAGTAGCCTGAGCCAACATTGATGATTGCTTTATAGTGAAAGACTTACACACTCTGTCTTCTACCAAAGCTCATTTAGAAATTATAGCTGGGCTGCACTCTGCTGCCAATTATATTCACCCTGTCCTCTAGTGACTTTTGTAAATGTGAGAAATGGCAGAATTTGGACCATTGGATATAGGGTACTAATCAAAGAATGACTTAATTTTTAGCAGGTAGTTTAAAGTCCAAACTCAGAAGATTTATTTCAGAGCAGTGAACTTGCAGAGTGAAGGTGAGGGCAGAAATTGGCTCCAGTTGATTTAATTTAAAGTATTACTTCATGATTAATGCAGCTTAATGTTCAAACACTACAGGTATGTTCCAAAGTGATTTTTAACGTTCAAATTGAAAGCAGGCTCTGGATAATGACTATTAAATATATTTGAAATGTCATATCTGTTTTATCCTGTGGTTCTCCTGATATGCTGTTCTGAGTCATAGGGGAATGAGCTGAATGTATCAGAAGTGACACAGACTCATTTTGTGTATGCAGCTAGTGGGAAAGAAGTTGCATTGTAGTCACTTGGTGTACCTAAAGAAGATTCATAATACCTTGGAGTTACCATGCCCTGTGATCTGTGAACACCAAATGTTCTACTTGCCAGCTGTGTCTAATATTTTAAACAGAATAGAAATGGCCAATGTAATTGGCAGTTTAAAAAAACAAATTTCAAGTAACTGATGACCTGGAAATGGAACATTTCTAACTGAGGGGAAAGAAAAAAAAATAAAAAGAAAGAAAGGCTGCCTGTACAAGGTCACTGTGAACTACTCCTCAAGCGACTATTGAGTTGTGTCACAGAAACTATTTCATTTTATGCCTATCATAAATTTGTGTTGCTATCAATTAGGTGAGTGGAGCAATACTTAAAACCTGAAATTGATTTTAACAAAAAGTGACACTTTAGGAAAGAGTTTAGGTTAGGGCACAACCAGAGATAATTTGATTTATTATTCATGCTTTAAAAAACAAATAACTTTCCATGACACTTGTTTAAGTAATGTCAACTCTTTTTTTTGCTGTAAAATGGAGTTGTCAGAGAGCTAAAAAAAAAACACTCCACATTTTTTGCTACTGACAAGTGTAATAGTTACTAAAAGACAGAAAATTATACTTTTCTACAACCATGTAATGTCTATATAAAGCAATTAATTAATGTATTGATGCTACTGAATAGTAAAGTTTCAACTGTAGTGTAAAATCCCTATGGAAAATATGATTCCTTCTTTTTTTACAGTGTTCACTGTATAAGATCAATCATGATTTTTTTTCCTGAAATCTATATAAAGCTAAAAGAGGAATTTCCTCCCTTAAAAAGTGTGTTGTGGTTTCTATAAGAGTTTTTATTATGACAACTATGGAAAATGTTAACTGAAGCTCCTCATAAAGTATACTGGTCTTGTTTTCCCTCATTATCTACACAGAGTGTTTTGGAGGTTTGCATGGTCCAGTCAGTAGATTAGAAAGCATTCACTTTTACCTAGTGTACAACCTGTTCAAACATACTTATTGATATTATATTTTGTAGTTGTATTGGCAAAACAGAAACAGTAAGAAATAGTGTAGTTGGTTTCTATTTAGAAAAGGCTTAGATTTAAAGTAGCTGGAGGGGAAAATTGATCCTCTTCACTGTACTTTTGCATTACTAAAATACATTTTGTATTCTTCATCTCCGCATCCCTGGAGTAAATTTTATATAAAATTTGCATTTAGAATGTAGGCATTACTTTCTGTCTGGTCCTGTACTTCTGCCTCATGTAAAATTCAAACTGCAGACTTAAGGAGAAATAGTAAAGGATCAGCCCTCACTCTGGATCTACTATATCTTTAATCACTCCAAGAAACCTGTTCATATGTAAATTACACAGTTACGAATAAAAGGTGTAGGCAGTGGAAAAAAGAAAAGAAACAAAATCCAGCTGCTTTATCATCTCTTCTAGTTAATCAATCCAGTTAAGCAGTTTTCTTCAGAACCTTAGTAAGGGGAAGGTAAACAATTGTGTAGGATTCTCAAACAAGGGTTCCCATTAGTTTTTACATTTTTGAAACATGATAATCCTATACTGTGTAATTCATATAATGGAAGTGCATTTCTTCATTCTCGTTTTCTCGGCAAATATTTAATGGCACAATTCTCTTTAAAACTTTATATATATATATATATATATGTACATACTATATATCTGTGGAGATCTATACACATGCTAAATATTATATTATTACTTAGTACATCCAATTGATTCTATAAATATTTAATAGAAAATAAATAATTTCTTTCTCAGTAAGATCCAAATTTTCTCACTCTTATTAGGACACATAATATTTTTTTTCATTTTGCTTACTAGTAAGACCTAGGGAAGACAGTGGGCCTTATGGTTCCCTTATTTCCCATGAATAGTATTTTACTCTACAGATAGCCCAATTTACATCAACAAATACCTGTGGAGTAAAGTGTTACTTAGTGACTAGGGGTTTCATACTGACCCAGAAGGATCAGCAGCTGAATGAAATACTTCCTGATACGAGTAAGAGTCTAATCTTGCCTCTCTTTAAGTGACTTCTGTTACACACTAATCACACAATTTGTCAGCTTGTGTGTTTGCTCACTACTTTGTAGCATCCACCTAAGTACCACGGTTGCATGTGTTAGTTTTATATCAATCAAGGAACTTCTTCAGTACCATAAAAATTAAATAATTTATACATGCATATATATATATATGTGTGTGTGTGTGTGTAAAATGCTGGATGCGCAGACAAGGATGCTGTATAGACTCACCTTTTATTGGTGCAAGAGACTTGTAAGTTCTTGGGCCCTCTGAAAATTGACCATTTGTGATTTGATGTGCACCTGAGATTGATGTGTTTTAAGAACAGTGTTTAGTAACGTACTGGGAAGTTACACATCTACACTTTAGCATGTTTCATTGTTCTTAACTTCAGCAATCATTTTCTAAAGATACTTTAGAAACAGTGCTTTCAAACAAAAATCTGTTAAAAATAGTTAAATATAGGGCAATGTTGTACAATTGTCATTGACAGGGTCAAAATTCCATGTGACCTATGAATCACTTAACATCCAAACTATATAATTTTTACTGGGGAGAAGGAAAGCAGGAGAAAATGGAAAATCGACATGGCTGCAAGAAGATTTCTGTTCACTCTAGACCTTAAAGACTGCTGGGAAAATTTGGTTCATCTCATTCTGATGACCTACTCACCTGACTAATAGAAAAGGAATTTTGCTTTACTTTGAAGTGAAGACATCAGGAAAAAAAAGTGCAAACATATATATATGTGTATCTTTCCTTCCAAAATTCTGAGTTAGTCAGTTACTTTGCCTTTCCCTGTGTGAACAAGTCACAACTTCTTGCAGATTTCCAAGAGGCAAGAGTGGATGGATAAAGGAAAACAAATAGTTTCTTTACACAAGTAGGTTCCAGGAATAGTTCCTTAAGGTGTCATATCAGTAGAGTAGAAAACTATCTGCAATATGCAAGTAGTGTTGATCATCCTAGAGACTATTTATTTCTATACTTATGGTGCAATTGGGGAGTTTTGTAAATGAATCAGAAATAAGGTGGGTGTAAATAATAAAAGAGGTGGTCACAGCTTTTGTTAAACAATAGCTAAAAATGAATGACTGTGCTGAAAGAACTCTCAACCTGGGAATTGCTGTATCTGCCATACTAGGCACACCCGCAGCATTTCAAGATAAGGTACAGATCATTCCTCATTCTTCAGGCACCTGATGTTTATGATGTGTCAATAGATTAATGTCAAATCCCAGTGCAGCTTCATCACCAGGTTTCTAGTGGTACATAAGAAGATAGAGTCTTCAAGGGAAATAAAAAAAACATGAACCATATTAGTGCGGCTCTATCTTTAAATATGCTATTTCATACTTTGAGAAACTTCTGCTCAGAAATTTCAAGATTACAAAAAGAAATCTGCCACTGCTGCATAAAGGAGAAGCAGCTTTCATCAGAGAAGTTGCACTCATACTCAGTGATTTAAATTCCTGTCTGAAAACAGAGGTATCATTTTTTAATTTTTTATATCTCCTACTTTGACTGAGGAGTATTATTCTCTGTTCTCAGTAGAACTAGTACAAGGTAACATTTTGCGTCAAGAGGATACTGGAGCATTTTTAAACATTTGCAAGTTTGCAGTTTGTACTCTATATATTCCAAAGGTTCACAGTTATATGTTCTAGGGCTGTATCTAAAGACTATAAGTTGTGAGATGCAACTCTTGAACTACCTGTCTAGGTATCATTATTGTAGCTTTAACAGTGCTTTGCAAGGCTAGATGTCTTGCAAAATAACTTCTCTGAATGCTTGCATTGTGCAAATATAGTCTGCAGTTTTGTGTACACTCTGATTTTGCATTACATTGTTCTGCAGCTTTAGTTTCATTCACTGGATAAAGTCCATCCTAGAATTGGCTATGTGAGAATTTCAGGACGAAACCTTTCCTACGCTTCCATGAAGCTTTATTTAAATTTTTTGTCAAGATGCACTGCACACTGTAGTGACATGAAATATACACATTTTAGGACCAGATCTGGCAGCACAGCACTCACTGTGGCATCTGTACTAGCTGCTGAAATAGACAGAGGAAGCAGAATTGAACTCCTTTTTTGTGTTACATCTGTTCTGGTCTTAATCTTGAGTTCCTTGCTGATGATATTTATAGCATTATTATTTTAAAAGGATCATTCTTGATATACAGATCCATTTGAAATCTAAAGAACTTTCCAAGATGAAGAGATATAATAAAGAACAATTTAAAAAATAGAGAAAAAACAACTTAAGAGTTTAAAATGGAATATACATATTATGAAAAATAAAACAGTCTTTCCAGAACAGAAATTCTTGTTAACAGAATATTAAGAATAATACCTCTGTAGAACTTGGTGCTTTATAAAATATGTGAAACAAGTTATGCAAGATTGACTGTCACAGCTCTCAACTGCTCTTAAAGTTGTCTGAGCTTTTTTACATTTTTGTGTTCACTGTCACTACCTAAACTTAGATGAAAAGATCCCTACAAATTTTTGATTACTAGTGCAATTTCAGGGACTGATCAATCCTTTGAAGAGTTATCTTTAACAACATATGTTCTCAAGTTTCTATTATCCTTCCCCTTGTTGATGAAAAGGCCTATTCTTACTCATAATTCAGTCAATAGCATAATTTTGACTTCATAAATTATTTTAGTGGTTCAAGAGTGAATTGTGACTAAGACCTCTATGGAATTCAGCTAAGAATAGTATGGTTGGGCCCTTCATTTTGAGGTTTGAGGTATTTGTGATTTTTTTTTTTTTTGTGTGTTTTCTTTACAAACAATTGAGGAGACTGGAAATTGGATGTTTTTTGTAACTATAATGTGAATTGTAACACAGAATCATAGAATGGTTCAAGTTGGGCAATACTTTTAGGATGATCAAGTCCAATGGTTAACCCAGGATAATCACATGTAACAGTGGAAAAGAAATCAAATACTCCACTGAACATATTGCTGAACATATGGTACCACATGTTTTCATATGTTTTTGAAACTATGAATAATACAGCTTTATTGTTAAAACTCAGTAAATATTTTTACATGGAAAATTAGCAATAGATATGTGTGAAATATTCATAAATGTTAATTGATATTAAGAAAGCATAGACACAGTCTCATTTCTCTGATAAGACAAAAGTGTCATTAAAAAAATTCCTCCCAAGTCACAACATCTGGATGTAAACCAGCTGGGATTTTATTAAAAAAAAAAACAGTATTTTTTTGGTCTTTTTTCCCCAGCATTTTTTTCTTTCCCTTCACTGCCTTCCTCCTCAGGAAGCATTAAAATACCAGCTAATGTTTACATATATGTTTCTAAATACCATGCCTAATTTTTCTTTCTTTCATTGTTTCTACAAAAATTAAAATAGTCAAATTAAATTAGTTTTAGGTTTTGCCATGCAAGGCATTCATTCTACATACAAAAAGTGGATTTATGCGGGTTGCTTTTTCGAATTTGGTTTACTTTTTTTTCTGAAGAAAACATATATGTTGCATGGCAGAATTCTTCAGATACTTCTTCAAGCCTGAAGAATATTGGCATGTGTGAAGAGAAGACATTTTGACACTAGTATTAATGTTTTCCAATAGGTAAAAAAATTCAATGATGAGAACTTAAACAAGGATTTGTTGACCAGAGCAGAAACACAGCTCTTTTTTCATCTTTAAAATATAGAAGCAATCCTCTGATGCCAAAAGGTCAGTGTAGAGCAGTTGGGACAGATTTTTGCAGCAGATAGCCTGAAAGCTTTATGCTTTCAATTGTATGGCTACTTCAGCTGTAAGAGAAGTGGTAAAATTAATGCTAAAGGGTTCAAAAATACAGGAAACAAGTAAAACTCTCAAGGGACTGCAGGCTCTTGCCTTAATAGAAAAAAAGAGGAGAAAGAAAAAAATAGAAATAAAGGTACTAGGAAGAGAGTGGAAAAATGACTGGGGAAAAAAGTTCCTTGAGTTTAAGTGTTTTTAAGTTTTTAAGGGAGCATTTAGGATATTAACTAGTCACTGCTTTTGTTGATGAAATGAAACAGAGTAATATGCAGCTGCCACAATTCTTAGCCAGGGTGCATTCTAAGCCCTACTAATCTATTTGTCATAATGCAACCTTTGTTTTTCAGTCTGCTGTGGACTTTTTTTTTTTTTAAACAGAAGAAGATTCTGGATTAATTACTGTTAATCCTGTGAGAAAGAAAAAAAAGTAAATTATTAAGCATTTTAGATAAAATACTCAGTATTAAGTACTACATTCAAGAACAAGCAAATTCTTATGAATGTCCCTGTTAATTAGGATATTAGACAGTGCTTTAAATAACCTTCTTGAGTAGTCATGTATTTTCTAGCTAAATCCCAAAGGCTGCTGATACATTTCTTTCTTAATAAGGTCACACAAGAACCATCTCTTTCTCCTACTGGTTTGCTTCCACTACGTAGAGGTATTACCTGTACAGAAAGGATAGCAGATCAATTCATCCACTCATTTGACATAAGATCTCTTTTTTATTGTCCTCAAAACTGAGGAGTCCCTCTACCTCTAAAGACAAAACTGCATAGTTTCAGCCAATTGATAGTGTTATTTTTAGAGCATAAAGATCAGTTTGTATCTCACTTTGGTTCACTGAAGGGATATCTCCTTTTCCAGCCCTCAAGAAAATCAGTCCCATGCTGGTCTATTTTCAATATAATAAGGTATAAGCAATATAAGAAGGTATAAGCAATATAAGAAGGTATAAGGTATAATAAGGCATGCTAGGTCCTTCAAATTAAGATGTTTGAGTTTAGCCATGGACCTTTCTGCTGGCTTTGTGGTGCACGTATCAGACCAGAGTTTCTCACGTTCATAAAGTACTTTAACCCATAACAGAAAAGTTCCTGATCTCATCCTGTTCCCTGCTGGGTGGCTTTGTGTTGCAGTCTCTGTGGCCTGCCAAAGGAGAACTCCAAAAGGGAAAGGAAAAATCTTGTCATGAGATGCAAATGCGTAATTTCAGCTGTGTGGGTGAGACCTCTAATCGATGCATTGTAGGTTCTTTCAGTGATAGTCATGCAGAGTTATTTTCAGAGAGTGGTTCAGACCATCTACTGATCTGTGCATGACATGTGTGTATTGCCTGTACTAGTTCTAGTGACACTGTGATTACTCGTAATTCCAGTCCTTGCCCTGGAACACTTCCAGGCTGTTTTATTATATTGAAATGGCTCTTACAGTTCATTGAGCATCCAGCATAATACTGTTGAATATGATTGGTGCATGTGCATATATTTATTAAAACAAAAAAAATCAGACAGTTAAACTGCATAATTATGGGAAAACGAATCATTACAATAAAAGACCATTTAAGTTAACAAGCTTTGTGATCAAAGGATAAATACAGGTTAGATAAATGAGACTCTAGATGTAGCTAATCTACATAAATAAGCTTTGGTCTGATTAGAGGGTAGGAATATATTAAAATAATCTTAAAGTATTTAAAAAGTATTTTACATTTGTACTTTTATAATTTCTAGTTTAATTGCATCATATTTTTAACATTTCCACTCTGTAAAAAGAGCTAAGTGATAAACTACTTTTATATGTTTTTATTTTTTTATTAACAATGTTTACCGTGCAAAAAAAGTCTAAACTAATACAAGTAAACAGAAGTAACATAGTAATTTTTCATTCTGGTTTAACTGTCTTGTGTGTCAAAAACATAAAACATTTTTTAATGTCTTAATTTTTTTTTAAATGTGGCAATGTTTTTTGATTGATTTTTAATTAAAGAAAAACATTAAAGGGAACATTTAAAGGACAATTTCTTGTTTACTGTCTTTATCAGCAGAGAGCAGCCTTTGTAGTGTTTGAAAGCTGGTGCATTAAAAATCAATTTCAAGTCTTCAAAGCTGTAAACTCTTGCTTGCTTTGTAGATATATACTGTTTTTAAAATCGTTGGAGGTACAGTTGACAATTGAATTAAAACAAAAGGTAAATAATGGCTTCATGAACATTTGAAAGATTTTAATGTATTTTTAATAATAGCTACAGGAATTTTTTAAAGTAACAGATATATGAAAAACAATTTATAGCTTTTAAATGCATAATTTGTTCCTAAAGAGAGTTTTTTTGTATTCTTTTATTAAGAGAATTTCGTTTTAAACTTCTCTTGGTGTTTTTCTGTTGTTTTTTCTGAATACTATGATTCAAGCACAGAACATGTCAGTCAATTTCTTTACTTACTATATTTCTGTCTCGTCTTTGCTGATTGCTAAGCAACCACTTATGATTGTTTAGCTATGAATCAGTTTAAAAAAAAGGTAAGCTCAAGTGGGCTAAACAAATGTTCATTAATTCTTAATGAAAACATTTAAATTCTATAAAATTTTAAAAGTAACAAAGAAAAGAACATTGTTTTACTGATGTACCTCAGATTCAGCCCTTGAGTGACTACCAGCCGTATAAAAAATGGTTTTTTTGTGCAAATCTAGAAAAAAGCTTGTCCTTAGTCAGTGCATAACTAATTTTGAGGCCTGTGGAAATATTCATATATATTTATAGTTAAATTAATATTATTTATTTCAGGCCAGGATCCTTAAAACACTTAATCAGTGATCATTTCAATTTAGGTCAATAGAACCATAAAATTAAATAGATCAGTTATAGGTGTGGGGTTGCTGATGTGCATAACCATGTGCAGAATTCAGCCCAGAATATGTTAGTCTGTGTTACCTGAACTGCTCCCTGTTGCTTCTCTTCTTTTCTTTAAGAACACTGCAAAGCTGCAAAGGCTGTTAGTTTCACTTAGTCTCCAACTACATTTTCTCATATTCTGTTGAGATAGTCCTAATGTCTTGCTTTCTTGCAGAGACTTGAGTAATTTGATATGCAGATTTGAAGATCATAAAAACAATCCTGCTTTGATGATCATGAGCCAGATTATCCAGCCACAGCTGTAAAGTACTAAGTGTGTTCTTTTGTGATCTCTTCATCGTTTCAGTGGATCAAATGACAATAAGAATATAGTGGAATTTAGAGTGCTTGGGAAATAATGAAATTAAAAGCCTTTTTAAAATGACAACCATGAAGCCTTAGAAACTATTCTATTTCTAGGCTGTGGGCCAGATAGTGTAACTGTGTGTACACATGCATAGGTGGATATGCACAGAAAAGATAGCAGAATAGAATCAAAAGAACCATCTAGACGGATAAAAAGCATTATTAATGAGCACTGTGCATCTAGCTGTGTAGCAGTGTTTTGGAAGTCAACCGCTGTCAACCTGCACCTTTTGCTGCAAACTAGAAAGCATCAAGTTTAGAGACAAAGGATGTTGTAGTTTTTTTCCTGAGGCAAGAGTTTTGGTAAGGAAGGACCTCATTTTCCACTTCATGATGGAATCCTGCTATCAACCTTCAGGATTCAGAGTGATGATTAAAAGGAAGTATAATTCATGCAACATGTGAAAGGAAGCAGCACTTAACTGATACCATGGACTGTGTTAGTTATTAAAAAGCACACGATAAGTTGCATCTCATAGCTCCAAGGCAAGAAATATATCAGTCAGCTTTGTAGCTCTTGGGTGAAAAGGAGATGAAAACAAGATGTTGTCTGTTATTTCATTCAATATACAGTCTTCATTTTGTCTAAATCTGTATGTGTATTTTTTTGTCTATTTAAACCCCAAGTAGCTTCTTTTCAGGTGTAACAGGTGATAGTAGTGCAAGGGGCAGAAGCAACTGTATCAATTTATTTTCTTATTTATTCATTGGCCACCACATACATGATCTTTCCCAAAAGTATACCTCTCATTATTGCAACGATGTGATGTAACAAAATAATAGTTCTTTCAAGCGTGAAATAACTAATTTTAAGTACCTTCCTGGGCTCATTTATTTCAAATAGCCTTCAAGAATTTTGAAGAGAACTTTAATTTCAGTTCATTTAATATATGTGTAGACCACAAATAGTCTTTCCTTCATCCCCTGATATTGGCAAAGGAAACTTAGGAATGAGTATCTGAATTTCCAGTTTTTGACCTACTTGTAAAGCAAGAGGAAGCTGTTTCTATTAAACAAATGTAAGCTTCAGGAATTTTGGTTAGCAACAACAAAAATAAATAAATACTTTAAATAAATTACTAATATTTAAATAAATAAATTACTTGCAGTCATACTGGTCTTGCTGATACCTGTGAATGAAGAAATAGGCAAACATGCTGAATAGCCATGGGAGAAGAAGAATTTTTTAAGAGAAAGTTTTTGTTCCGATTTAAGTTTTGGGTTTTCTATAGTGTTTTATAATAAAGACAATTACATAGTAATTTGGGTTAGAATGCATGCCCAGTTCCCCTTCTCAAAACCCAATTTGTTACTACCTGTGGCTATTTCTATTAAAAAAGAAACATAATTACTATGAGTCTCAGCAGTCTAAGAGTAAATTTTTTGCAATTACAATACTTCCCTTGGGCAGATATATGAAAATGGCAGATTAATTCCTGCCAGTCTATTCCTTCCACATTCTTAAGGTTATTGGTAGCTTGGACTATCGTAATATTGGTGCTATATTATCCTGCGGCTAAGGTTAAAGAAGGAATGCTACTACAAACCTTTAGGACTAGGATGCTATACCACTGCCTTGCAAAGTCCCTGTGCTGAAGTGTGACCCACAGCATCCTAGGAGCACGATGCTAATTCTTTTTTTCATGGAAAGTGAATGATTTTGCTGCTGATTTTAGCATAGTTTAGAAGGGTATTTTGTATTTTGTTGTTTTATGCCTCAAAAGATTTAAATAAAAACAACAAACAAACTCAAGTTTAATCATTCTTAGAAATTTATCAAGATATTAATAAAGTTGCATGTGAACTGGCAAATATGGTAGTTCTTTAATATTTTATAGATTTATTTTATTCCAAATAGCACAATATGATGAAACGCTGGTAAACAAAGATGGCTCTGAAATTATGTAAATGAACAAATTCCCATGGAAATAATTCCTCTTCTAGTGTGTTTTTCTACCTGAAAACAAATTTTGAGGGCATATGAGTAAATGAATTGCATGCAAAAGCTGTGCTCCTGGAGATCATTCTCTGCAACTAAGCACCTAACCCCATGTTGAATTCCAGAAGTTGGAAGTTGGTGTGGTTTCATGTGGGCTCATGATCCACCTGCAGGGAGCAGCATAAGTCTGTGTTACACATGACCTGGTTTGACTATCCAAGAAGAGCAGTATGAACAATCCCAAGTAGTTGGTTTTTTTTTTCATTTTACTTTAATTTTTGTTTAAAATTTCCTGCACTGCACCTGTAGTGTTTTCTTTTCCCACTTTGAAAGAGGTTTCCACATACATACACTTCTGAATGTCAACCTGGGGACTTTTGTGATGTGGACATTATTTAGAGAAGGTTTCATTTACTATTTTCTTTGAGAAGTCATAAATAAAATTTTTAAAATTAAAATGTATGTACATCCTTCAGTTGATGTTCAATGCATTCCACTTTGGAAAAAAGTGCTCACATGCAGAGTGAGCATCCTGCTAATTAGATGGGGAGGAAGTCCATAATTAAATCCCTGTGTTCTAACAAACCCCTCAGTCAAATATTAGCATGCATGTTCAGTCACTCTATCCCTGGTGAAACCTGCAGCAGTGTCCTAGATATTGACAAACCAACACTGCTTTGCAACAGAAAGATGACTTTATCAAATCCTGGAATCTTTGCAGAGACCATATCTTATGTGGATCTTCTTAATTTTACAGAAAGATCTGATTTCAGAGTCTTGATATGGCAGGCCATAATGAGAAGGGCAATCCAGAACATTTTTTATCCCAGTCTTTTAAGAATTTACAGGTCAAAGTCAGCTTTTAAATACCCACAAAGTTAGAGATTACCAGTGGCAATCCTTTGTTAAGTGGGTGTTTTGTCCTAGATGAGGTGATCCTATAAAGAAGGGTGGCTATTTTTTTCTTTTGCTTGTTTTGAATCAATTTAATATAGAGTCCTATCAGAAGACACTGCAGTAGGTTAACATTGAAGTGACAGAGTTGTGGATGCATGCACACAGCCTTATATCAGAATGGCCTTATTTTTTTCTGTCCAAGTCTACTTGACTACTGCTACTATACTATACTATACTTTCCATTTTATGAGGTAACTCATCATAGACACATGACTGTTATGACTTTAAAATATATTTAGGGACAAAACCTCTTGCTAAATTTGTGCAAGACTAAATTATTTATCTCATGTCACAAATAATAAATCAACTCATCACCATTTTACAGTTGAAGATCTCCTTTCATGGCCGTGTGAGTCTGTAAAGCTTGATGATCTACTATTCAGTCATGAATTCAGCCATTATTTTGGCAGCATATTTAGTGCTTTTCTAGTGCTTAGAGGAAATAATTATGCAAAGGTATTTGTGTGAAAGTAGGGCTTTGTATGTTGTCACAAAATGTTTAGAGAATACCTTGTTGAGTATTTTTAACAAAAAGTTGAAATAGAGTTCCATGACCTAAATAAGAAATTAGACAGGAGCTTATAATGTAATTTTTAACATCTGTGATTTTATTCTGAATTCCTAGGGAATTTGAGGGAATCATTGCTTTTTTGGTGTGGGATTTTAGAAAGAGAAAGGGGATAAGGCGGCAGCTTTAAAGAAAAGGAGGTGATCTAGATTTGCCCCTTTTTTCTGATCCCAACCTAGGAAGAAAGCTTCAGTGTTCCTCTTTGTGTGTGTTTTCTGTGCAGGCAGTGTGACTTCAGAACCAAATCGTGCTCCATCTTTTTTGCTAGTTTCTTTCACTCGGTAGGGAAGAAACACGGAACTGAAATTTCGTGCCACATACAGCTTTTGCTCCCTAACTAATCACCTTTCCCCATCACTGCCATTACAAATCTGTTCAAATGCAACTTTTTTCAGCGTACAACATATGTATCTGTGGGAATGTAGCACGCTACGTAAAGGCTCGCTTAGCTGGTAATTGAAGTAAGCAGACTGATCCAAGGGCTATTGAAACCAGTTTGAAAACACCCATTGATTTCACTGGACCTCAGGTCATGGCTTGTGGGAGTTTTATTGTTGCCTTTAGTGAGAGTATGGGTTGGACAGAAAAAGGTAAACATACTGGATAGATGTTAACACAAAGTTAACAGATTTTAAATATGCAGTGTCTCTGTTTTCTCCTTACTAAATATGATAAGTACAAAACTGATTAACAGCGTTAAAAGGCAATAATTTGTCCTCCTTCTCCACCATCCAGTACTGCAGTGTTTACAAGCTTTTATCTGTTCAGGAAACATTTGGGTTATGTTGCTCTTAGAAACAGTAAATAAGCAGTGGTAAGAATAGGACAAATTACACTTTACTTACAGGCTTCACTGGGAATTCCTGCTAAATAAGAACTTTCAGATGTGTCTCAAAATTTAAAAAAAAATGCCAGGCAGGAGATCAAAATTACACTGCAGAATGTGAAAGAGAGAAATAGAGAAGAAAGAGAGGAAGTGAGGAAGAAGAAAGAAAGAAAGAAAGAAAGAAAGAAAGAAAGAAAGAAAGAAAGAAAGAAAGAAAGAAAGAAAGAGAAAGAAAGAAGAAATAAAGAAAGAAAGGAAGGAAAAGAAAAGATATGGTGGTTCTCATGCAGAAAAAAAGGGTTCTAAACATTTTTGCATTCTAAACAATACTTTGATCATATTCTTACATTTCAAGGAGCTACTTTAAAGTTTTTTCCTTTAATTTTAAGGTTTCCTCTCTTTTCTGGACTTCATATTTCACATGAAAAATTAAAAAAAATATAATCCAACCTACAAATGCTATCAAAGACACAGCCCTACATGTATTGTTATTTTGAGTTCATGGTATGGTATTCTTAGAGTAAGATGGATATTGCAATAAGTGCAGATTTCATTCTAGTTAGCTGATCATAATTGAGTCTGTTATGCAGTAAACATAGTATCTGTTAGGAATACTAAGGTAGACTCAACATGGTGGGAGCCATAGATAAAAGGAGCATTAAAGCGTTTCAAATTCAATCATTAGGTTTCATTGCGCCCATCTGCTACCAGAAAATATTATGGGCAGCTTGATTCATTGACCTTTAACTGTCATTTTTGAACTATGTTTTTTTAAATCCATATTTTCAAGTCAGACCTAGAAAAGTAATTTGATAAGAGAATACCCAGTATATTTTAATGCAATTACTTTTTTCTTTTTATGTTTTTTAATATAATCAGGTTTAACGGTCTGTTGTATATTCTGCTAATCCAGTGAAAGTAGTTATTTCATATTGAATGTGGTTAAAAGCAACTAATGTTCAACTTCATTAAGAC
The DNA here is from genome assembly GCA_013400175.1 of Phainopepla nitens. Lineage (NCBI taxonomy): Eukaryota > Metazoa > Chordata > Aves > Passeriformes > Bombycillidae > Phainopepla > Phainopepla nitens. The sequence continues at coordinate 1,010,724 of VXBQ01006195.1, read as the reverse complement.
TTCTATTAAGTAGAAGGTTTGCTGAATTGCTGTTATTTTTTAATGCATGAACTAATACCTCTTACTAATGATTACCGGGAGTTTCTGTTACACTAGAATTATACTTACATGTTTCATTTCCACAAAGATGTTAACAGCACAGCACACGGGCTAAATACAGATTGAAACTGTGGAGTGTTTTGTAATTTTTTTTTTCCAAAATATGTTTTATCTCTTTCCTTTTATGTTCTGAAGCAGATATTATCTTTTGCAGGGCAGGGTGGGGGGGGTGAAGTGCGTACATCTCTTAGGAGTTCTATGTGTGTGGCACAAAAGTTAGACTGTCTCATAAAATAGGAACTTTACTTAGTGAGAGCAGGAAACAATGTGATAAATGAGGATAATTTAATGTTTTCTCAGCAATGGCAAACTATTACAGTATTCTGTCATCTGAAGATTTTGTAATGGAAAAAAGTGGTTACATGTATTTCTTTACACAACAGGATACAACTCCTGAAATATTTATGTAATATAGAGACAGATGTATGTAACTTAACCTTATAATCCCATTTCACAGCTTTCCCAAATACTGGGAAGCTCGATAAATGGGAAGCCGATTGTATCGGCACTGTAACTCTATTAATAGGATTTGGATTTGCCTTATTGACAAGCCAGTACTGTTAATATGATCCAGTATATTAAATTGACAGGAAAACTGGAGCGATAGAATGTATCTACAGTTTAATTGACAGGGAAGCTCTTTCAAAAGGTTCTTAATGTGTTTTTTATTGACAGAGCAGCTTCAGTAAGTACATATCATTGGTGAGCAGTGTAAATATATTGGATGCAACTATACTAGCAGATTCAGGTGTAGTTATTGTTTTGTTTTCCCACACTTCCGTCTTTACTTTGCTATGAGTTGCATGCAGCTCTCTTGTAGGACCTTTACAAATGCCTCTTACAGCATCAGTCTAACTGCACTGCTCACAGGCATTTGACAAGTTGTGAATTATTTTAAATGTGTTCATCATTTTAAATGAATAGCGGCAGTGCAGAGCACTGCAATAATGTGTCATGAATTTCATTATGTTTATTTATTGATGCTGTGATAGTGTTATTGTACTTTCAGCTTGAGCTCTTTAAGTGGTGTGATGTTCGGTGCTTCTTCCTACATTCTTATCTTGAATCTTCTCCAAAAAGTAGTTCAACTTCAGAGCTCATATTACAATTTCTTTTTCCTAGTCACATTTGACAACTTTCCACATTCTCTTCTGAGATCATGCTAATTTCACTACATTTCATGTTTCTCCAGTGCAAAATAAAATAAGGCTCAGAAACTCAAAGTCACTGTAAAAATCCAGCAATTTGAGTTTGGTCTGGAAAATCTTGATTCCTTTTTCAGTAGGAGAAAGTTTTGGGTTCAACTTCTACAGTTTTTCTATGCCACATCTTTCTTAGAGAAAGAAGTCTGACCTTAAACACACATCCTGCACTGGTAGAGGAGCTGAAGGCTTCTGTTGAGCTGACTTCCCTGCCGACAAAGAGCCACGCTTGTTCCTGAAATGCTTAAATCTTTTATTTCATATCAAAAAATCTGATCAGGGTCTGGTCTCACCTCATCTTTTGAATGTCATTCAGGTCTACTTTTTTTTTTACCAGGATCACTTAAAATTATGTCATTCTGTAGTGACCTTTTTAGCTTCTTCAATCTTCTGACTTGGTGCAATAATCAGTGAGATGAGAAGAACACTGTCTGGGCCTTGTGATTTCTAATCCTTGCACTGTGTTACACAGTCTAGGGTTCTTTAGTGTCTTGTGCATTGCAGAATAAACTCCTGTAAAAAAATAACAAATATTTGGTTTCATTAAACTAGTAGAACAAATAACTGAAATAACCTACAATGCCTTAGTATGACACCTTAACCAATAAATCAACAATAATTTCTTTTGGTAACAAATATAGTACCTGCTAAGAGAAAACAGTGCATGAATTAGGCATTTATACAGGGAGATTTACATTCCTTTGCTTCTGGGAAAGCATGGCAGTGTCTGTCCTCAGAGCTTCATTTTTCAGAAGTCACTGTGCAATTGACTGAAGAGCTCAGGACCTGTTCCGCTCACAGTTTTGCTTTTCTCATTCAAGAGGAAGAGAAAACATACAGCCACCAACCAACACTTTAATAAAGAGTACAGCCGTCTCGTGAATGATATTGCCTTGCGCATTTGACTGTTTTTACTGCCCTGTGTTTTCAATGTGCATGTAAAGAATGTTATATATGTCAGAAATTCACATAAACACACTGTAGGACTTTTAACACCAAAATACACATCTTGCAGCAAGTGTGAAATTTCCCAAATATGTACATGTCATATAAATTATATCTCAAAAGCATTTTCAAAGGGATGAGAACAGAGAGCACATAGTAGGATAATATTTTTAAAAATAGCCTATTTAATTTTGTCCTTGAAAAAGGTAGAATAACCTATGAGAGTTTTATGGCCAGTTTTTGGTTTTGTTGTTGTCTGGTTTTGCTGTTGGGATAATGAATTTTCTTAATGAAGTAAACCTTGTGGAACCAAAACCTACTATTTCAGGCTAAGTATACACACTTACTGGCACCCTTATACTGAGAAGTCTTTGTGAAAAATTGTACTATGTTGAACCCACACTGTTCCTAACAAAATGAAGACAATTGTCTGCTCTTTCAAAACTCAATTTGGCAGAATACAATTCTTTTGCCTCCAGAAGAGATTGCCATTATATAAGATCTTTTTTTCATGGGGGAAGGGTGAATACTTGGAATTCAGCTTTTCAAGAAAAGGCATAGAAGATGCTTGAATTAGATATTAAGTGGCAGTCTGATAAAGGTGAGAAACGTTTCATTTCATTTTTGCATTTAATGTTTAATTAAAAAGAAGTTAGAGTCAGCAAAGACATTTTGCTTTATTATAGTTCCAGGTATGAACATCTACATAAAATGGAGCTGCATTAAATCATTTCAGAAAATGTTATATTTCTTCTTGTAATTCTGAGGGAAAATTATGAATATTCTAGTTGTCTAATATTCATAAATCTGATTAATGTCTAAGTCTTTTTTTTTATATTTTAGAGTACATCTTTCCCATGTATGACAATTATTTCTAGGCATAATTCGTCAAGAATGCTTAAATATTGCATTTCTCTCTCTGTCCCCGTCTCCTTCTTTTTCACTTCCTCTTTTTCTTTGTAGGCACTGATTTCTTTTTTTTTTTATTTTTTTTTAATTAGACTAACCTGTTGAATCGGACACTTTTTAAAAAAAAAAATTCTTGAATTTTATTCACAGTATGGAATACACCAAATATTGCTAGAAATCTTCAAAATTGCAACACAATTCTTTTTTATTAAAAAGTAAAAAGAAAGAGAAAAATAGCTAGGAAGCTCTAATTTTTAAGAAACAGTTGCTTTTTGCAGGAATTATTGAAAGCAGAAGCCTTATGATGTTGTCTACTGTTCTCTTACTGAGCAATAGCAGAATTTTTGAAATCTGACTGATTCCTAATTCTAATCCTGAATTTAAAAAAAAAAAAAAAAAATATGTGCTGAGCCCCAGTAGAGCTCCTTTTTATTTATAAAAGTAGCATAATATTTCAACAGAAGTAAGTACATATACCTTGTGAACATGAATTTATGAAAAGATAGAAAAGGGATAAGAGATGAATATAGCTCATTGCTAAAAATATTCTCCATAATTCATTGTGTAATGCTTGGCCCAGGCTGGTTCAAACTGTTTCCAGTGATGAGGTTTTTTACTTTTTTTCCTTTTGAGTTTATTTAAGGTTAATGGATCCTATGAAGAATTTGTTTCTCATACTCTGTTCTTGGCTATAATTTTTCATTTTCCTTTCTCTAAATTAAACTTTTGGAAACCATAGCTATTCCAGAATTAATTAGTAGAAACTTAACAGTTGACTTTCAAACTTTTGAATGGTTTTATTTCTGAGTCTATAAAATTTAATATTCCAAATACACCATGTAGGAACTGTACTTCGCAACAATTTTAGTTTATCTAGGTCCTCGTGAGGTAATAATATACAAGTCCTGACAGGTGCAATAAACGGAGTAGTTTTGTAGACAGTTGATGGCACTTGGAAATATATTCTCTGTGTTGTTCATGTAAACACTGGCCAGTTAATGATTTTCACAGTCCCATTATTGGACTTTAACAATTATATTTTCCCATTTGAAATTCCATACCAATTAAATCCCACCAGCTCAGGTTCCCCAGAGAAGTTGTGGGTGCCCCATCCTTGGAGGTGTCCAACAGCAAGCTGGATGGGTCTTTGAGCAACCTGAGTTGGCAGAAGGTATCCCTACCCATAGTGGGGAGAGAATATGTGGAACAAAGTGATATTTAAAGTCTCTTCCAACCCAAACCTTTAGATGATTTTATGAAAAGTATATTTTGCACAGGTTTAATTTCTCTCTTCTCTTATTTTCCTTCTCCTCAATTCACTGAAGTAAAAGGTAACAAAATCAAACTGTACAATATTTTCTGAAAGGAAGTAACCCTTTCTTTTTAATTTTTTTGCAGCTTTTGAAAGGTTCCTATGCATTCTGACCTCTTTTTAAATGGCTTTTTTAATGAGTTTTAACTTCTGAGAAAGCTGTATCAAATCCATGTACAGAAATCCTCAGACATTTTTCTGCAACACTACACTAATGACAGTGTTCTTAAAATTTCATATTTGATCTAGAGTCACATATTAGAACAGATAGGTAGAAGAAAGTATTTTCAAAGGTCTGTTTCTACAACTGTCAAAAAAGAATATCTATTGAATGGTTTAAGAGCATACTCTCATTGGATATGAGCTGGTTCCACTAGTTTGTGAAAATGAGCCATAAAACCAGGGTCACTTCTCTAAGGTGGCTTTGGACAATAAGGCTGACATCATAGACTTTAATTTTCTGGTGGCAGTGGACATTTCTGGTTTGTTTTAATTTTAGATAACATTTGACCTGCTACTGGAGAACCTGTGCTGTGACCTAATTGATACTCCAGCCCTCAGGTCTTGAATCACAGAGATAGATGTTGCATGATGCATCTTCCTTAGCTTTAGCTCCTGCACTGGACATCTTTCTGATTTTCAAGATTCCCCTATGCCAACAATACTGCCCAGGAGTGTTATGTATCTAACGCTAGATGACCAAATCGGATATTTCGTATTTCTCAAAGGCACATTGAAGGATCTTGACTAATTAGCTAGAGTAGCTGACTAGATTTTATGTGGTTTTCTGCAGGTGAACTGCAACCTACCTTAAAACTATAAGTCCAGAGTTTTGGTGATTTTGTTGTTCTAGAAAGGGCTGTATATCCAGAGAATAATGAGAAGTTTTTTAGATTTTTAAAGTAGTATTCATTTCTTAGAGTTACAGCTATGCAGTGTAAAGAGGTATGATTAATGCATGAGCTGGAATGTGTAATATCACTTCCATAAATGTTAAAGTGTAAAAATTTTAAGTATATGACCTCTTACTTCAACTAGGATTAAAAAAAAAAGAAAAAAGGATTTTAAGGGAGTTAGACATGTTAGACATTTGTCTCTCTCTCTCTCATCCATTGTGAAGCAGATGTTTACATTTCCAAGATTCCTACAAACTGCCAAGCCTTAAAATTAAATTATTTTTCAATTATCACAATTTTTATTAGATATTTTCATACATGAAACAGTTCTCCCTTTGCTGCTTGTATCTTAGAGCACTGTTACAGCTCAACACAAGCATCACATCTCCATAATTCATAGAAGAAGGACTAATGCTTTTAGAGCAGAAAGAACAGTATTCAACTCTGAGCTCTGTGTCTGTATATGATCATCAAGTACTTACATTTGTTCTTTTGTAATAATGAGCTTGCTGTAACATGGCACCCAATTCATTGTATTGCAGCAAAATACGGTGTGAAGGTAATTAGCCAAATTATTATCTCGTTAAAGGTCTTTAATGATTGCCCTAAATGCAGAATTTCTCAGCAGCTAAGATGTGGTCTTTTCTTCTATTTTAAAATCTGTGTATTGGCATATCCAGGGTGTGTGGGATGCTTTTTTTGCATTCTAGAGACAAAAGAGACAAGCAGAGACAAAAAGAATGGCCGGTTCTTACAATGGTCCAGTTTACAGTTAAGTTCATAACACTATCAAAAAGGAGAAGCTATAATTATTTCCAGAGCAAAAGTCTGACTCTTTTAATGGCAGAAAATTGAGGAAAAGGGAGTTTATAGCAGGCATTTTGACTGCCAATGTCATGAAAAATGGAAATGTTGATTCTGGTAGCAGCTGTGTTTAGGAGGAGACAGATGTCTTATGGAAGTAAAAGCATAAAGTCAGTTTTCCTGGATGTCTCTATCTGAGATATTAAACGTAGAAAAGAGGCATGAGTCCTGCAGTTGTAAAGGTTTATTCCGGTTGATAAGTACTGGGTTCTGTAAGTGCCAGAATGATTGTATATGAGTGTATATATATCAGGTAGGTTTGCTGCACAAAAGAGAGATGCTAGCTTAAAACTCGTGAGAAGAAAAGAAACAGTAGAATCATTGTTGCTTCCAAAATATGATGTGCTGCATTTGAGATACACATAAGAATGCTGAAATACACCTCATTTTTTTTTGTTGTTTTCAGTGGGTTTTTTCCTAACTTGATGCATATTAAATATGAAGATGAACTTTTATTCTAATTGCATATACTAAAGCTAGGATGGATGTGAACATAATATGTATTATACTTTTACTTTTTGAACTAAAGGATTAAGAAACCAGAAGAAAGTACGAGGTACATTGACATACAGACTGAACGGAAGATGGTTCTATATTTTCCAACCCTTCTTTAAAACACAAAAGAAATCCATGGTATACAAGCACATCTATTTCACAAGTCCCATGGGAGTAACAGGTGTCTGCCCAATTTCTGTTGCAAACAGCAGTGACTTAAATTTTGGATAAAACTTTTTGCCTCTTTTCCAAGCTCAAATATTCCAACCATAAAGAAGTAGCAAATATTTCTAATTACCTCCTACTGATAAAACCAAAACAAAGATTAAAAAATGGTTTGGGGAATGGCAGGGAAACCCAAATATCTAAGATGCCAGTCACTTGTGTCAGCACTTGCTTACACTTGTGTGACATGAAACCTTGGGCCCCGAGCTTCATTAACTGAGCACTGCCCGTGATACGGACACTGATCCGCTGGATGCTACTGCGAAAGCCGGAGCTGCTGCGAAGCAGAGTGGTGTGATGTGAAGTGATGCAGAAAACAGTAGAAGCTCTGTCGCTAGGTCAGCTGCAAGAAGAAGTGACGTGCGTGAATATACAGTATGCGGAGTTTTCTGAATGATGCAGTCTCTCTTTCTCCCAAAGAACTTCAGCTAATGATACAAGGGGAATTCAGTTCCCTTTGGCAGGACTCCATGCTGGTCTGGATCCTTTTAATACCTCTGCTTCTACAGTTACTTGGCTCATGCTGCTAAAAATATACGAGAGACTTAATGAAAGTATCTTCTTTTAAAAACTACTTGTCAACAGTGATCATCTAAAGTTCTTGTTTGCATGTGTGGTTCTCATTATTCTGACATAGCTATTAATACTGATGAAAATTAAAGGGAGAAAATCCAAATATTTTCATACTTGCATTTTTCCAGGAGCATCTGAGATACCCCATAGCTAATCAGCCATAAATTTTCTTGATTTTTTGTTTATTTTTTTCAATTCAAGTGTAATGTAGCAGTATACAAAACTGTATTACAGCAGTAACAGCTTCAGAACCCCAGTAGATGATGTAATTATGATTAAAAATTAGTATTATTGAATAATTCACTTTTTTTTAATATGCAAGAGTATTTTTTTCTCTCATTTTCAATAACCATCAGTCTTAATATCTATCTAATGAAAAAACATAAACAGTGTCATCTGTCAGGTTACTAACAGAGAATGCCGCCTATTGGAGCCTCATTGTTTACTTTAGCAGGTAATTTGTGGACCGGAATCATTTAATTGTTCTGAGCACATAATTACATGCCAGCATTTTCCAATTTAATTAAAATGTACAAATCTGAAGATTAAGGGAATTTTTGAATTATTAATCATTTCTCCTCTAGGAAATCTTGTTGCTCTGCAGGAGATTTGTCCAGTGTACAACTATACGTATTTTTTTCCTTCTCTTTCACAGACAGACAATTTTCCCGCAGAGCCCAATTACATGGGCAGCAGGCAGCAGTTTGTTCAAAGGTAAGGCCTATTAAATAACTTTCTTGGCTTCCCCATTTGCATTCTTGTCAAAATTGCTTTGCCAGAGAGTACAATTCAACTTAGAACAAGTAAATACAACACTCTCTCTCTCTCTCTCTCTCTTTTTTTTCTTTTCTTTTTTTTTTTTTTTTTTTTAAATATGTATTTCAGTAGCTCCACGTTCAAGGATCCAGAAAGAGCCAGCTTGAGGGACAGCGGGCATGGGGACAGTGATCAGGCTGACAGTGACCAAGACACTAACAAAGGCTCCTGCTGTGACATGTCTGTTAGGGAGGCACTCAAGATGAAAACTACTTCAACTAAAAGCCAGCCACTTGAACAAGGTGAGTGAAGCCTACAATGCCTACAAAAGCGTGAAGTCTAAAACATCATTATCAACCTATTAGTACTGCAGTTGTGGATTATCAGGGAGGAATAGCCCACTGATAATATTATCAGAGAAAACAGTAAATCTTGTCCCTAGCCCAGAGCAAAGAACACAGTATATTTCAGAATGAACATGAAATGAAACCACAAGTGTCCAAAGCAGATAAAAAAAAAAAAAATTAGTACTTTTGAAAATGATTAGAATATACTCTATCTCCACTAGCATTTGCCTGTGATATGTACAATCCTTCCGTCAAAGTGTGATTTGGAAATTCAAACTAGACATGACTGCCACAGATAAAAGAACACCAGTCATTTACATTCCTCATGTAGTTTGGAGAAGAGGAAAAGAAAATGCTTCACATAAAAGACAAGAGTAAAAATGAATCAGAAGACGTTTTCATTTCATGGATGCATTTCCTGTTTGTAATGTTGATTTCACAATTAAGAGTACTGTGAGAAGTGTAAAATACTAATACAATCTTGTTTTCAGTATACTTTCATTCACATCCCGTGAAAGTAGAAAAGATTAGGACTGTCTGTGAAACAGCTAAAATTATTTAGATCAGGACAATGACAATGTTCTCTGCCAACATTCATTCTGACAAACAAACATATTTATTTCCTCAAATGTGTCCAATTCTTTTTTTTTTCCAAATGTGTTTTATCTAATTAGGAGGTCTTTCATTTCGAAAGATACACTTCTTTTTTTTTTTTTTTTTAGAGAATCATACAGACAAAGAACTCCAGCATTCTCTGCCTTTATGTTTTGCTTCTACACTGGAAACAATAAAGAAGTGCATCACTGAATGATTTTTAAATGTTTTGTATGTTTCCCATTATTTTACTTTGTTGTGGAGAGGGTTTTTCAGTGTTAAAGATAGTTAGGAAATTATTAAATCAGTCAGCTTTAATAAGAAGTTATATTTCTAATTAAGCAGAAATATATGATAAGCTTTTTATTAGTTGTTGATTAATTGGACCTGGGTTTTTTGCCTCTTAGCTTAGTCTGATCTGTAGTACAGTCATCATGAAATACACGTTCAACTTCATTTTTCTGATTATGTTGAGATTGCAGTGTAATTTTTGCAGTGCAGAATATTTAGAATGCTGCAGTATAATTTATTCTGTATACATTTGGAGGTTGACCTCATACGTGACCTTATTTTCCAAGTAATAAATGCCGGAAAGATTATTTTTTCCTGACCTTTTGCCACAGCAACTCTTTGCTTATAATTGGACATTGATCTGTATAAAGATGCAGTGCAGTATTTTTTTTTAAAGAAGCTACTTGAGTGTGTGTCTTATTCTCTCTATTATGTGACACAAAGACAAATATTCTGGATTTCCATCTATCAAGCTCCTGAAAGAGCTTTAAAATTTTTAAAGTTTCACTAGGAAACTATCTAGTACTCAGATTAAAATGTGTGGATTTTTTTAGAAAAGGACTGTGATCATAAAACTGCAGTTTGTCCAGCAGCATCAAACTCACTTCTGGTCAAAATATATGTAATCTAGTAAGCACATTAAACCAACCATTCCCATTGCTTATTTTCATTATAATGCAAAGAGTTATATGCAGGTTTACATTTGTCATTATACCTAGGTGAGCTGCCCTAGTTCATCAAGAACATGTTTTCCATTTGCTCAGATGAATACCTCATGCTCTTATTAAACGTATATTGAATTGGGGATGTTAAGTATTGTCAGCCACTGAACTACAGCAGTGACTGTTTACGTGAATTTCTTTACTGAGGAAAATAAAATAAAGGGGATAGAGAGACAAACTATTTTTTCCTTTTTTTTTGTTTTAAATTTTTGTTCACCCCAAATTTAATTACAAATAGTAATGATATAAATTTGTTTGCTTGAATGAACTCTTCCGTCTCTAGTGTGTTATAATAAAATCATTGTCATACTATGAAAACTGAACCTGCATCGAGCACCTTATGGGATTTCAGGTCATTTCAGTAATAAATGTGGTGCTATGTGGTGTTCCCAATGAAATCAATGATTACTTGTCATTGAGCTTAGTATGATTAGGGTTCTTAGCCCAACATAATATTTCTCCTTTGAAAGAAGATAAATAAAATTGCTTTCTCTAGTCATAAGCCAAGTTGAAGGAGGGCAAGAAATATGATATATGTGATTAAGATAGAAAAAGAATTGAATTTTTCTTTAGAGAAAAATTTTTTTTTTTAAAAGGAAACAGAAAGTTTGGTAGAAACAATTGTCTCCAGCAATGCCTGAAGTAATATCAAAAGCTGTGGTTCTGTCATCATTCTGGGTTGTATGCAAGGATGGGAATTCACTGTTTTATAGCCAAGTTCTAGGCTTGATTTTTGTTTTTTAAATATATTTAAAATACTTTAACTTCTGCTATTAGAACAACACTAATAATTAAATCTTATGAAATTATTGAAAAATTATCTGGATTAACTGTGAAGTCAGGATCTTGACATGAGAATCCTAATTTAAAAATGAGTTAAATTTGACATAGTCTTCACATAATTCCAAACATTATTGTCATATGTCCAATTCTGCGCATGGCAGTAATAAGAATTTTAGTTGTACCAGTATTTTGACTAGAGTTTTGAGTGACTCTAGCCCATATAGAAAAATTAAAAGGCCATACTGAGACAAAAAGTGTGTTGATTGCACCATAGCAGTTGTGCTTCTCTCAGTAACAGAGAAGTAGGAAATTTTACGAAAAAAATTTTGTAGACAAGATGTCTTCTGATTTCAGCAGGAGATGGGAGGCAATCAAGCTTACTTTCTGATTTTCATTAAATAAATGAAAGCAGTGAATGATAGACCCTGTCAGTTTACTATTGAAATAGTTGATTTCAAGGAAAATATATCCAGATAGCAAGTTCTGTCTGGTAGTGATTTGAAACATTTTCACAAATGAGAAAGACAATGCAAATTAAATATAATTAATTTCTTAATTAACAAAGTGCTTATGGAATAACCTTGATGGAAGGAAAGCAGAAAAAAAACCCCAAATCCCAAAGTGTAACCATTATCACGATAGTAAGTCTTGTGTTACAATAGGCACGTCCCACTTTAGTTATCTCAGCCTTATACTCCCTTGCTGTGGTATCCACGCCACTTTCTGCATGAGAATATCTAGCTGTCTCTTAAGCTTACTTATGCTATCTTAATCAGCTGTCTTACTAAACAGCTTCTTCCACATGTCTGCTGCTCTTTTAATAGAAGGGTTTTGGATAAATTTGTTTTGTTTACCTGTCTTTTTTTCCACTTCTGTTGCTGATACTTTAAACCCTATCACTAGTTTGGACAGTTTGAGATCACCCTACTTAGAAGTCTCACAAGAATTAATAGTTTGGAACACATCTGTCACACTGCCTGTTAATTTCACTTGAAGTTGAAGCATGTAATATTCACTTTTCGCATTTAAATAACAGAGTAATTGTCTTGTTTGGTATGGTTTAAGAATAACAGCAATAATCTGTATTTCTTTAAAAGGTATCCAAAGCTGAAAATTATATCATAACCCATAAAACATAAACAATAATATCTACAAGGGAGCAGTGAAACAGCAAGATGTTAATTTTATGCTTTTCTTAGTGAATCCTGCATATGCTTACCTTATAATCAGTAAAAAATACCAAGTCATGGACTTTTCTGTAGTTACTCATAAATTATCGTCTTTGTTGCATTTTCCCGGGAATTTTTAGTTCATTTTTCTTTTGTTCTTGATTGGGGTTTTTTTTGGTTTTTGTTTTGTTTTGTTTTGTTTTTTTTTTTCTTCTGTCTGTATTTTCTTTCTTTAGTGTAAATCTACACTTTCATGTCTTTGTCAAATAACTTCAAGGGATTAAATATCTCCAAATTCAGTGGCTTTGTTGAATTTTTGCTTTATCACTATGCGTTGCATCTTTCTTTCAACACAGTTTCTTGCCATTCACACCTGCATCCCATAGAGGAGCCATTTCTATATATGCTGTTGCCTCATTAACAATTGTGTGGATCCTGAGAATAAAGAAAAAAACCAGAGGCAACTGCTTGGAGGAAGGGTAAAATGAAACTCTTCAGCGTAGTGGTCAGAGTATCCTCTAGGATCAAGGCTGCCATCAGGCTTCTCTGAGAAACAGCACCATTTTAGTCTAGGGTATCATTACTAGTATAAAAGGAATTTCATGAATCTGCATGAAAAAAGTGATACTGAGTGTAATTTGAAAATATAATATCTTTCTTCATCACAACAAAAATACGTTTGCATTACAACTGATGCAGTTCTGCATGCAAGTCTTAGGAATAAAGGTTGTATCAGTTCTATATACTCTCTATGAACACTGTTTGTTACCTCTTGTGTTTGCCGACTGAACATGTTCACATAACAAGCCTGTAGTAACTTATTCATTTGTAGACTCCTTTTCTAAACAAGAAAATCAAGTATCCTGCATTATCCATCTGCAGCAGAGCAAAAATTACAAAAATTTTTTACCAAGATTTTTCTGGACTATCCATTAATTTTCTTGGCATAATCTTGCTAGAGTCTGTTGGATAATTAAAATCCATTCTGTTTAACTGTGTTAGAATCAGTCTAGACTGATAAGTGCAGAAAGTTCATCAAGCACATTTCTGGTGTCTGACATCATCACCGATGCTTTCCATGCCATTGGGGATGATGAGTTCCTTTATAAATACACCAGCTTAATGAGATAATAGAAAAAGAAGATTGTGGAGAAATATTTCTTTTCAAAGTTTGCAAAACTGGTGATGGCCACTTCTGAGAAACTGATGGAGGCTGGGAGTCTCCAGGAACTGGCACAACCTATGAAATCTTTTGTTCAACAACGCTTCCTCCCAAAGGGTTGGTTTTTTTTTTTTTTTTCCCTGGACAGAACATCTATCACATTCTTTCTGTGCTCAGAATAGCTGTCAGGCTGCCCTTCTTGCTCTGACACCACTTATGAGTCTTTATGTCCAGCACTATCATCCTTTCTAACTTGCTCGCTTCTAACACAGTCAGGCAAGATACTAACTTGCTGTTTACTTGCACACAGTATCCATTTTTCAATTTCATCTGATGAATTGTTTTCCAGGAAAGCTATAAGTGCAACTTAATTGTATTGAGGGTCTCTTACCTTTTCTTGGTATGTCTCAGTAGTAGCATCTGTTTCTAGAACTGTAAATTCTGGAAATTTTTAGGTGAAGCCCACACAAAATGAGGTTTTGAGTGTCGGGTTTTCTGCCTCTCTTTCTTTTCTATATATTTTTCTCATCTATTTTTTGGTTCTGTGTTTTATGCAAGCATATGTATGATCCCAGATGAGGACCAGTATAGGTCAAAAAAACCTTATTTATTCTATAACTCTTTCTGATTGACCAAATTTGTTATCAACAAGCTGGCAATATTTGATTTGGCCTTATTCTAATAATGAGACTTTAAGATTAAAAATGTAGGTAGAAGTGCTGAGTTTTATGAAGAATAATAACATTATTTGATATCTCCTTTGGTGTGTATAGCAAGTTCAGTATGGCATTGGAACCACTGACATTATAGCTTTCCTTTTTTCTGCTGTGAGTACTTTGTTCAATGAAACAGTACTTCTAAATGTATGAGAATTAGCAGCATTATTATTGGTCTCATACTCCTTATAAGTCCTTGTGAATGGTGATATTGAAACTTCAATTTGGATTAAACTTTTAGATTGATATATTTCACTTTTAGTCAGAAGAACCTAAAAGTTTCAAATGCTCTAAGTGTCTTGATCTTAAGCATTTAGAGATGATCTAGGTAACACTTTCACAAGATTTTGTTACTTGGGCTGAGCTAGACTGTGCAAGTGTTCAATGGTTCCCTTTTTTTGAGAGAACAGAATTATATTCTGCCTTCTAACCAAAGTTAATGAACTAGAGGGAAAAATACAGGTCAGTTGCCTTTGCTGTACAGATAATCGTCAGCTTTTCTCATGTTAATACGTAGTAATCTATGACATATCTTTTGCTGTATAACATCTACAGCAAATTATATGATGGATTTAGACAAAAAAAGGAGAAAACTCTCATATCTACCAACTAATGTTCACTCAGGGTATTATGTTGAATATCTCTCATGGTTTAGGTTCGTTTTTTTAGACAACCTCCTAGTCTACCACTCAATTTAAATTCATCTTTTAGATTTCAGCTATTTTTATACCGAGTCCAGATTTGTGATTGAAGCTGTGTGACTGCTTCGAAGCAGAGTCCAGTTTGGTGCTTCCTCATTATAGATGGGAGGGCTCCTAGGCACAGCTTCACCACAGTGTGCTCTTCTCAGAAGTACACCAGCAGTTTTGGTTTTCAAGCAATGCTATCCTGGTAAGGAAGGAGAAGTTTGAGGAAGCAGGTGTTTATCCTGAAAGAAAAGTCGGAAAAGGAAGCGAAGGGTATCCTAACAGAAAAGAGAAAAATTCACTTAATGCCTCATGACTTGTCCGCCTCTGTTGATACAAAATAGAGGAGTGGTACAAACATTCTGGCAGCTGAAGTGAACAGTGAATACAGTTTGCATCAGATTGCCTTAGGCTGTTATTGCTTCCTGTTATTGCCCATTAGCCCTGCATTTCAACACTGTGTTCTGCCAAACCAGGTTTTTAATCAGATGCACATTTCAGCACCCGGCAGATTATTGTCATCATGTATCAGGTAGCTGTGAAGGTTTTTGAACAGCATATCCCACAATTAGTGTATTTAGCCAAAGGTTAGGGGGGCAAACTTCTATAACTGACTTTCAAAACATACAGAAGGAGCTTTCTCCATTGGTACACACAAACACGTCACTGTGACTCAAAGGGATTACAGCCATTCAGCACAATTTCATCTATGCACCATTTGGTGTCTCAAGCTACATTTTTAGGTAATTTCGTTTCTCCTCCATACTATTTCTATTTATTTTATAACTAAAAATTACTTCAGTGGATGGAAATTATATGTATTTTTGACCTGTTTTGTTTTCATTGGACACTTCACTATTGAATCAATTTAGATACGCCCTTACTAACATCTGAAAAGTTCATGACTGCACCAATAAAAGTATTCATAAATTTCAGAAGAGTTTTCTTTGATGAGCTTATTTGCAAATTAATTCATTTCATGCACTTCAAGATCACAAGTCTATTACCATAAGTCTCATATCTGAGATCCTAATATTTGGGTGCTGTAGCTGTTGGTGCTCATCTCTTTCTGCTTTACTTCAGAGGCAACAAAGCAGAATATTCCTCCCCTGTCACTAGTGGAAATCTCATTACATCCTTTCTGTACTTTTTGTTTTGACACTGCCTTTCCTGGGGCTGAGCACAGTTATTGTACTACAGTTTGTTCTTGGAAAGCTTAGAATCCATAAGTTATCTTTTCACTTTATTCCCACCAGAAGAGCAAGAGAAGGATTTTCAGTTCTCAGTAAGATGAGGTCCTTCTATGTCAAAATCATTATCTCCAGCTAACATTTCTTCTTTTCAGATTCTTTTTATAAATTGAAAGAAAAGTGGGGGCACAGAAAGATCAACAACTTTTGAAACAAGGAAATCAGAAAATAGAGAGTTTTCATAGTATCAGGTTTTATGCATTTCCCTGGGTGATAAATGGATCTTCTCTGCTTGTGCTTACTTTTGTTAATGAATATTTTAGGGCATATATTCATATATTGGATGACTACTTAATATCAAGGAAACTATTGTAACAGGACTAGAGAGTCTATTCCTGACTCTCACTCTGTCTCTGAAAACATCATTGAATAGTACATTTACAGGTTTCTTTTAATTAAGCTTACACAGAATTAGAGCTTAAAAAAACCATATATATGAGAGTAGGTGTATTTATTCAGTTATCTAGAGAAGACAATTTAAATAAATACATCTTCTCTCTTCCTCATTTTAAATCATCATTTTATGATTTATATATCTCCTCTTATTAAGTCAGTAGAAAATACTGATATGATAAACAGCAATAGTGGACAAGATTTAACAAAATCCCATTGCATATTGCAGCCACATTCTTTTTACCAAAAAGCAGCAATGTTCTGCACATGGAATTACCATAAAGCTGATACATATTAGCTGGAAATCTGAATGATTGCATTTATCAATAGTTCCATGTCCAGCAGGGGAAGACAAAAGAGAAGTGTCTTAAATAAGACAGGAGTTAATTATTCCATTCAGCAATGCTTTAGCTGAATATTACTAATTGTATTTTTTTCTGCTGGAACAAAGAGTATCTCCTATTGTCTGTGCACGCTAATAGAGACTGTCCTTTTCATGGCCCTTTTTCTGTTTACACACTACTTTTCTCCTATGCCGTGGTTTCCAGAGGGAGAAACGTGGTTTAATTTAATTTGGGCCAGAGTTGCAACATGCTCTAATTAGTGATACATCCACAGTATGCAGTTTGTGGGCATAATTTAGAGATGGTTCTGGAAGAATTCAAAATAAAAAAAGAGGTAACAACAGAAAATAGAGGTTTGTAAAACATTGCCTGTAGGTGAAGTTTGAAAGAAGTGTTTGTTTAGAATCTGTGTGTGTTTAAACTAACAAGGACTGGCTTGAAGCATAATAAAGGTCTTTGTGTATATAAAGTTGTTATAAATAGGATGGTACTTGCTTTTTCTTTTCTTTTTGTTTAATTTTCTGGGAGAAGTATTTAAGTTATATTTGAGAGAGAACTTTACTATATAGATGTGTAGGCACTGAAGCAAGCTTCCCCTGTAAGCTATAGAATACCCTTTCCTGGAGATTTTTAAAACAGGTTAAATACACATTTGTCAGTGATAATCTAGATTCATTTTAAACTATCCAGGGACTGAGAATCCCCTGTAGTCCTGCTTTTTATGGTGCCAAAATTAAACATAGGGATGTATTGCACTTTCTAATCCTGTGTAAAACATACTGAAAGAGAATATTTACTCTGAATAATTCCTCAGCCTCTTCTCTGTGATCATCTTCTTCATCTTTAAGAACTCACCATGTTAGAGAATTGCAGGGAATGTGGATTATGTAGTGCTTCCCAGAAATTACATGGTCTTGGCTCAGAGACAGAACTGCAGCATGATTAACTAATGGAACTTAGTGAAACTTTGTCTAGTCTCTGTACTTTAGTGACACACAATGCCACGGATCAGCCTCTGTGCACCTACTGCCCAATGTGATCTCAGAATGGCAGAGCAGCTGGTTTCCATTCCCTGCTGCTGCTTTCTCCTATTCCAGCTGCTGCACTCAAATAACCTCCCTTCCCCAAGTGGGCTTCATATGGTTTGAAAGGGACTTAATGTACCTCAGTGCATAGGGAACTTTTGATGCATATTTCATCATGTTTCAGTTCTCTTTCTACAGGGAACACTGCATGTATAACAGATGTTCCCTGACTACTACCCTTTCCTGAAGGTGACATGCCCTTTTTTGTGTTTCATCTCTAATGTATATAGAGCTGGTAATGCCTGCATGGTACTAAAAAATAGTGCTCCATGGCTGCCCCTGTGCTGCATGCCCATCTGCTCCCCTCTGCAACGTGAAATGGAGAAGAGCATATGCCCAGTATAACCAAGTCATACTGTGGCACAGACAATACCCTTTTATTCAAGACAAGCATAGGTATTTTTTACATTTAGACCTCTATTCTTCCAGGTTTTTTTAATACATAAATTGTTTCATATAAATTAGTTGGGATGTTCATGTAAAATACATATTAAAAATGCATTGTCTTTTGTTATTTATTATTATTATTGCCATATTATTAATATTGTATATGTATATGTATATGTATATGTATATGTATATGTATATGTATATGTATATGTATATGTATATGTATATGTATATGTATATGTATATGTATATGTATATGTATATGTATATGTATATGTATATGTATATGTATATGTATATGTATATGTATATGTATATGTATATGTATATGTATATGTATATGTATATGTATATGTATATGTATATGTATTGTGTGTGTCTATATAAGCCCACATACATACTCATAAATACAAAAAATAATACATCATTAACTGATATCCTTAAAAATTTAATTTTGTAATCTATATAAATCTGAACATCATAGAAAATTTAATGCTTTACAACATTTTATGCTTGCTTGTTTTAAAACTGCAACTATGAGAACAGTTCACAAATCTGTTTACACAAAACACTCAATATTCACCATAAAAGTTGTTTTGGAAAGAATAATAATTCTGAGGCAAAGGCTGTCAGATTAAAATAGAGTATATAATTGAAAAGCAGTACTTTACCAATAAAGTTTTTAAATGCCTATTTAATAATGTATAGCACAATCTGACCCAATTTTTATTTGAACAAATGAATACAGTTCTTACATAAAAAGTGCACTTTAGGTTGCGCATTGACAAGATCTCCAGGCAGCTACAGAGCCCAAACAACCTTTCAAGGTCCAAATCAAACATAAAAATAAAACAGAAACAGAGCTATGTCTGTTCTGATCCTGTGGAGAGACTTTTGCAGCACATCTGTAATCTTGCGAAGTGTATATTGGATCTGTGTGTGCTGCTGAATATGAATATTCCTACACTCTGTGGAATATTCCTATACTTTATGGAATATTCCTGCATTTCATGTCTTTGATTAGTTTTAACACGTCATATTTCTTTTCAACATTGCTAATTTGACTTGAAGAAAGGATTCTGTCCCTTATCCTTATGGTGTTTTGTTGTTGTAAGAAAAGTTCACATAAGTTACTTCTTTTTGAATGGAAGTACATGGAGTAGAGCAGGATGGAGAAAAGCAGCTACACTGAACACTGAAGCTACTGCTGTGAGGAAAGCTTTAAACTCAGCTTAACTTGCCAGGGTTCTGTGGCTGCTTTTTTGCTTCTCGGAGTACTAGAGTACATGAATAAACAGGGCACATTGCTGAATTGAACCATAATAATTATTTTAAAAAACCCAAACAAGCAAAATAACCAATCAAAAAACAAAACAAAACAAAAAACCCAAACTAACCAACCAACCAACCAAAAACCACAAAACAAACTAACAAACAAAAACCCCAAACGAAGCAGAACAAGAATTCTTTTGGCATTAGTGTTTGCAATAAACAAATAAGTCAAGTTGTTTGGACTTCCAAAATAAACTTTCTCTCAAAATTTTCTTTCTTCATTATATTGATTGTGAAAATAAAATCCCACAAGGAGTTTAAGCCTATGACATAAAAAGTGTGAATTTTTCTCATGGATACCTTTTGTTTATACAAAAGCATCGACAATATGTATATTTTTGTTATATTTAGTGCCTGTTTATCCATTCTTTATTATTAGTGCATATTTTCCTTCCATTATTTTTATTTTTATATGTTTTATTTTCTGTGCATCCACATTTTTTTCTTATTATATGTTGCTGAAATTTTGACATAAGAAAAGACAGGCTGAACAGTTACTGATTAGTGTGAACTCACCTTCCTTTTGTTATTGAGAAATCTTACCCCAATCACTAATTCACCATTACTTTACAGTGATTTCAGGAGATGTGTAACCTTCATAAGTATGGCAAAATGAGCCAGTATTTAAAGCCTGAAAATAAGCCAGTATTTAAAGCCTGAGAACATCAGTGCTACTTAGAACCTAAAGATTACTTTAAATTCCTTAAAGACATAGATTCAGACGTCAGTAGAAGCTCAGATTTATTGTAAACTTATTAAACATCTTTTTCTGATATACAGAAGTGTGGAAAGACAGAGTGAGAGTTAGAGGAAGAAGAAGAAAACAACATTAACTTAGAAGTTAAGCATGTGGAACATAATGTGTAACACAGAGGAGAAAAGAAAACCAAACAAGCAATCAAAACACATTCAGATTTCCTAAGAAGCAAGAAATTGTTAGAGGTAGTGTTCTTTTGTTAAATTTAATTCTCTGCCAAAAGTGATACGAATTTGGAATTTTCCTAGAGACAAGCTGCATTTAAATATTTCTATATTGGAAATATTTTATGTCAGACAGGTGCTTGCTTTTTTTGCAGAAGTTCATCATGGTCAGCAGTACCACTTTGCCCATATTGATATGAATCAACACAGTATGCAAATCTTTTTGTTTTGTTTTGTTATAAATCTACAAAATATAGCTATTTTTAATCCAGTGTCAGGTAGTATAATTCTTTTGCATAAGCCTTTGTATTAAAAAAAAAAAGTTTTCATGAAACTTAGGTGATATTTTTCCTTTAGATGTGTGAACATACTGCTCTGGAAAAAAAAAATAACAAAATTATAAGTTTAAGGCAACTAAAAGTACTCTTCAGAATCTTAATGAAATCCAGGATATTCTAGCTAATGGTGTCTTCATTTAGACTGAATTTTACATTTCCAAATTAGATTTGAATCTAAGGCACGGGTTTTCACCTAGATATTTATTCATCTATAAATAAAACAAGCTGGAAAGACCTGAAGGTTTTGTTACTGAAAAAAAAAAAAAAAAAAAAAGGAAATAAAACTTCCCAAACCTCTACATTTTCAACCCTGTTGAAAGAAAGAATGACCACATATTCTCAGGAACCCTGTCCCTATCATTTCACCTACTATCTCACCTACATCTGAGCTAGTTGCCCTAATTCTTTATAGTTAATTAGTTGATGAGCTCTCTAGAATTACTGAGGAGAGTGTGGTACTTCTAGAGCATGATTCTTTTGATCTGTTTAAGATGAATCACATCCTCTTTACTGTCAGTAAAAGATGACTAACTGATATAAATAACTGTATATATCTAAACCTATGAAAGAAGAATTTCTTCTCAGATTTTGAGGGAATGAGCTTTTTGCCAACTGACTATTGTTTATTACCAGATTTGGGCTTCTGTGTTTCTTATTTGTGTTATGGGCGTTAATTGTTCCAGCCCAAGTTTATTCTGGAGACATCATCATGAATTTATTTAGCAAATCTTTCCCATTTCATCAGTCATGCTGTAGAGGTGTTGAATCTCTCTTGCATGGCAGAAATATAATTTCTGTTTGCATGGCTGCTGTCCCCTTTTCCATGTATTTGCAGATGGGAACCTGTTTTTTCCCTCACAAAATTGGGCAGCTATGTAAGATGCATTATTTTTTATGCTTTGCTTAGATATTTATCTACTTGGCTTTTGGTTTGGATTCCTATGGCCAAATTGGTAGTGCCAGAAGCAATGGAGTATAGTGTGTTGGAGGTTTAAAATTAGAATCTGAGATCAACCTTCTAAAAAGTCCTATGTGCTGAAATGCTTTACTGAAATGACTTTCAAGAAAAGGAAAGCATAGTCTTGGATTATATGGACTTCTTAAAACTAAAATAAATGAACCTATTTATCTGACTGCTGGAGCTATTTTAATTTAAGTTAATTAAATATCAAGGGATGAATAAGTATATTAATTTAAGGATTAATCTCTGTGTAAAATATCTGTACCTTACATAATGTTAATCTTCAGTAAATTTTATCATTTGGTGAATGGAAGTAATTCATGAACTTGTTAAGCCTAGCTCCTTATAATATCTAAGACAGTTCTTGTATGTTCATTAAATAGCAATGGATTCTGGAATAGCTGTTAATCCCCAGCAAATACATTTAAGAATCAACTGGTATTTCATAAACATACAGTAGCAATCCTATTAAATCTAAGTAAATATTTGTTTAAGATGCTTCAAGTCTGTCCCGTTTTATCACACCCACTGTAGGGTGTGCCACTATGATGGCAAGGTGAGATTTATCTGCATGAGTACACCTGCCACTCTCCTCTCAACCCCATCACCAGAGCTAGCTGCTGGAGATGTTGCACATGCTGGCACAAAGAGGTCTCCTTCTAACCTTTCTGCACGGTATCCCTGAAAGAGATAAACTAAATATATATTTATATAAATACAAGAATGTCAGAGTTTTCTGCCAAATAGCTGTGAGAAATGGGGTTGTCATATTTTTTCACACTTCTAGATGACATATCTTTGCCAGCAATGCTTCACAATGCAGATCTGGTCTCACAAGTTGCTATTCAGCATCAGTGTTATTGATAGAGAACATAGTCTGCTTTCTTGCAAGGCTTACACAGAGAAAGATTGAACTGCATTTTTCGCAAATTGAACACTGTTGTCAGGAATATATTACACACCTTCTCATGTACAGATTAACCCTAATAACAACTCTTTAACTCCATAAGTGCCTCTCAGAACTATCTCAGAAAGTAAATCTTCTATATTGTACGTCACTCAAATACTTATGACTGTCTTCTGCTTTTGTCTTTGCTCTTTCAGCCTTGTTAACATAAAAACAAGCAGCAGAGTAACCATCCAATCTGGATTATTTTTTTTCTCTCTCTCAGGGTAGTCCCCTTACTTTTGAAAATTTGAGTACTTTCTTCTGATCGTTCAGTTTACTATTTTTTACCCACAACAAAATATTTGTTTGGTTGGTTTCTTCAATATTTAACTACTTTTACAAAGGATAGGAATACTGAGAAGCAGTTTATAAACCGCACCCCCCATTTTAAGATAAAAAAATAATGATTTCTTGTGAAAGTATTAATTCGGCGGATTGGCAATCTGACTACAGATTGTTGTTTCAGAAATTATGGAAAATGTAATTTAGATAAAAGTCACACATAATTATTTATGCTTTGCTATTTAAAGCTAAATTTGTCATTCACAAAATATTCTAAGTTTATCTATTTTGCAGAACAGGAAAGCAAAAGTGTTTATTACTGAAAACAGTGTAAAAATTTCTTCAATTTACATCCTTACACAGCTTTTAATATCTCTATACCTTGCCTTGTAACAATAGAGCTAATGCAGGCCAATTTATCCCTTTAATATTCTTTCTGATTTGGCTTTAGATCCTTCAGCTTTTTGAAAGTTAACTAAGTTTTTTATTTACTACCATCAAAAAATTTCACTCTGAGAAAGATAAGAATTCAATATTATTATTATTCTATTTCTGGAAAAAAAACAGAAGAGATTTTGAAAAGGAAGGATTTTAACCCTAAAGCAGTAACTTAGTAATAATATTGGACATAAAAAATATTGAAAAGGTAGGTAAATTTTCTATTGGATATATAAAATTTTTAACTATATACTTTCTGTGACTTCTCATAATTCAGGTCTCATCTTTCTTTTTCTATCTCACCATTCCAGTGTAGATTGTAAAATGTAGCTTGTCTGGAGCAGTCATGCTGGTAGCTACATATGCATTTGATTTTATGAAACTAAATTCTTAATAAGGAATTCTTTTAATTTTTTGGTACAGATAATTTAATATCTTTTATTAAACTGAACTGAGTTAGTACTTAAAAATAGCTCTCTGACATTCAGAATAATGGATATGAAAGCAAGAGTAATAAAAATTGCTGGGAAGATGCAGTGCAAGCACTGATTCAGCAACTACCACACTGATTTAAACATTTTCTTTGGTACATAAGATATTAATCTGTAGGGGTTTAAAAGCATATGAAAACACTCTGTCTAGAACGATTTGAGATGTGGAAGTTACACATGGAGTGACAAACTGAGTCATTGCCCAGTCTAGGGCAACAGTACTACAGGTATGCCCTTCATTTACAGCAGCTGAAGGTAATTCAATCATCCACCCAAATGCCACATCTGAGTCACCTTGTGGAATTTCCTGTTACTTCAGCTTTTGCACAAAGACTTCAGGACAATTACAGCCCTGTGCAATTAATGGTCTAAAGAAAAGAATGCAAGAAAATAAAAAACAAAAAAAGACATTTTTTGTCAAACTTGTGAGGATTTTTTTTCTGTGATTTTGTGTAACTGACCCTTAGCTTGTCCTTCACAACAATCTCTACAACTTTGGTATGTGTACAAACACAGTGCTTTTGACTGAAACCTGCCACCTGATAATTTCACTGACAGTGCCTAGTTCTTGCTTTAGGAGAAACAGTAAATAATTGTTTCCTATTAGTCTTCTCAGTGACAATCACTATTCAAAAATCTTTTCATATTTTCCCTTTGTTGTGTCTTCTTCAAGCTGAAAAATCTTAGTCTATTTAATCTCTTCTCTTATGAAAGCCTTTTCATAACTTTGATCATCTTTGCTGCTCTTTTTTGTCTTTTTAGTTCTATTATATTCTTTTGAACATGGCATGAGCCGATCTGAATACAGAAGTCTAGACACAGCAGCTATGGATTAAAAAAGTAATGTTTTGTGGTTTAATTTCTGTTCTTTTCCAAAATGCCTTCTTATTCTAACTGCTTTCTTGATTAATTATGAGCTGACATCTTCATTTAACTGTCCAGACTAATACAGAGGTTAGTTTTAGAGTCCCTTGCTTGTGTATTGAGTTGCTACTGTTTTCCGTCATATATATTACCTGCATTTGTGGACACTGAATATCATGTGCCATTTTACTGTAGTCATTCAATTGCATGACATCTATCTGCAGCTCTCCATAGTTTCAGATTTTCCTACTCACTTTTGTTTGATACAAAAGCTAATTTAAGTGATGGTGTTATAATTCTCCAATATCATATTTGGATTCCATCTGGTCTGCTGATTTATTAGTAGTCATTTTACCCTATTAATCTTTTAGTTCCAGACAATTTTAATGACTCATTTCTATCCCCAAAATATCTGCATTGTAGGAATCACCGTGGGTTCCTTCTTTTCAAAACTTATTTATTTATTTATTTATTTATCTAATTAATTAATTTTTTTCAGGAGTGAGTGCTTGTGACCTTCTTTCAACACTCTGTTTATGCAGATTCTCTGTTAGCCTCACTGATCCTCTGGCAGACGATCATTTTTTCTGATTTTTTTGATAAAATTCTCATTAATTTCTGTGTCATGAGCAAATAGTCTTCAAAACCTTTTTCGCACTTCCCTGCAATACTGTAACATTTTATGTGTTGGACTTAATGCATTTTTCTCACATTTTTGACATTTGTTTCAGAGTATCTTTTTACTCTTAATGGCATTCTTGAGTCTGCTGTTTTGCGATGCTGGCTATTTTTTTGTCCTTTAAAAGTGTTTTTGATAAGTGGTATACAGTTTCTCTGAGCTACTAATATAGTATCTTTAGGCAGTCTGTCATGCTATCTGCAAGGATTTAGTCTTTAATTGTCCTCTTCAATTTCCTTTCAAAAAGCTTTGTCATGTTCAGGTAGTTCCCATTTTTTTTTAGCCAAATGATATTGTAGCCTTTTTTTTTTTCTTCTTTTTCTCTTTTCTGTAGACATTAAATTTGAGAGCTTAGTGGACAGCACTACAGTGTAACTTATAGTTACTCTTTCCACCTGGCCTGTTGAATGCAAAAAAATAAATTAAGTAATCAGTGTTTATCCTCTCTTGAACTCTTCAACTAGTTGCTATAAGTATACTGTACTTCATCATTCTTATATAATTTGAATCTTGGAACTATAATTACACTGGGTTACACTGGCTATTTTCTTTCTATTACCTTTGTGAGGTATATTTTATATTACATACCTCTCTTAGAACAAGCTGCTAGAGTTCTTATCTTTTAGACTTTAAAAAAAGTGTACAGTCAAGTAAATATTTGATTTTTGCCTGGCTACCAATTTTTATGGTCTCTGTTCAATTAGGATTTTCATTTGCTGAAGTTTTTCTTTGCTATTCCCCCTCCGAATACCATTAACTTTTACTCTACCCTATTTTTTTTTCCTTTTTCACGTTACAGTTTGTGACTTCACTCTACTTGACAAGTTATCTGAGACTACATGCTTTTCTATACCTGTCACTTGTCTTCAATCTAAAAACATTATCATAGACAATTCAAATGTTGCCAGTCGTTTTCTTCTGCTGTTTTGCATAATGTCTAGTCTTCTTGAATATGTACCATTCATAGCAAACATTTCCTTGGTTGCTGTTTAAAATATACCCTTCTCTTATAAATTTTCAACCCAAAAGAGTATATGAGCTTTAACATCTAAAATTCAGAAAGTAGAAACGGCATCTCTACAGAAATGTGGAAATGCTGCGGAAATGCAATTTCATTTTCAGTTCCTTCTCGGGCCATTACAGTAAGACAGAAAAGAAAAAAAGAAGACACATTTATTCCAAATCAATTATACAGAGATCCTTAGCTGTCTCTTTCTCATCTTGAATTTTATCTTTTGCTTGTGATTCAACTGACTCAAGTCTTCCTCTTCATAATGAATTTTTATGAGATAGAGACCTGACAGTTTTACCTGTAACTAATGTTCAAGTAAAATTCAATATTGCACTTCTTTTTTTACTGGAAAAAACACCCACACCTTATATTGGTTGTCTCCGATGACTGCCATCAATTTCCTATTTTCAGCTTCTTCTGGTTGTTATTCGCACTCTTCTTGGGCGTTTTGGCAACTAAGAATAACCTTTTTAAGTACATGTGCAAACAATGTCCATTTTTCCTTGGTATGCTAGTAATATCACATATCAAAGGCAACAATGATATTTTTATTGTTCCCTTGTTACACAATTTTTCAAATGGCTATTTTGGGCTTGTACCTTACCCTTTTGTCATTTTGACTTTCCTCACCCTTCGAAAAATACTTTTGGAGCTCTTTCACACCCTGTTGTTGCAGAATTCCACTTAGGAATTCAAGCATCCATTATTATTACAATTTTCCCTCAATCTAGAACAAGTCTTAATTTTTTTCTATTTTTCTACAGTGAGGCAGCAGTGAAAACTTGTCCAAATTAACATTACAGGTGGATTAGTCAAATAATTTTAGAGCTATTTGTTTTTGTCTTTATTTAGGCTTACAGTAGATTCAGTCACTTTGTCTGAACTTAAATCCAAAGTGAATCCAAAGTACCAAAGTGAATAAGAGTAAAGAGAATCAGGGCATTTTAGATCTGAAAAAGGATTAGAAAAAAATATAATGAGAAGAGAAAGTGTATAACAAGAAGAGTATAAGAATATCTACATAGTGTTTTGATGCAATTCAGGAAATCTTCTTTGTCTGTTTAACTGATAAAGATTAATTTTTCAGACTGTTTCAGTGTAACCTCAGACAGAAGTGGGTGTGCTTTTACATGCTCTGGTGTTCACCACAGAGGTCTTTCATCAAAGAAATGCCTTACAATTCTTTTCCAAGTGATGTCCAAATCTCTCTTGTCGACTGCAGTGGGATCAGTTTGGGTTGCTGTAGCTCCTGACTAGGCCATAGCTTTGTGGGGGTTGCTGCAGCTTCTGGGTTGAGTCTGGTAAACACAAGGTCATTATACATGAAAGAAGTATGTTGGTAACGCGTCCTCATTCACCGATTGCTCAGATCCTATCAGGTAACACCCTCGTACTCCTATTTTGTGCAAATAAACCATGCACTCCAATGTCAAGGGCTCTCTCACCCTGAAACTGAGCTCAAAAGCGTGGCCACAGGCACAACTTTTAGTAGTCTCTTTTACCCTGCAGTACAGAAAAGTCACCTCCTTGTGTAATTACCAAGGGTCCATTTCACAGAACTTCTGTAAAGGTTCAAGGTAAAATCCAAAAAGAGCATTATGCGAAGAGGAAGGATCACACCGCCATGAATCCTGGCTATGCTGACTTCCGAATCATGTCTGCAACATGAGGGCTGGATCAGGCCAAAGGTGTGCTCAGCACAACTCCAGCTGCATGGAAATTATAGGTAGGGCTTTCACACTAAATAGACAGTTTTCTGCTGTGGCAGTTTTACACTTATTAAGCCAGATTCAGCCAAAGAATCCATAGAAAAGGAATCAACATTTTGAGCTCCACAGAGTGTCACTCATGCTCTCAGACAAGAATAGGAGTCTTGCAGTTTATCTAAGGGGCTTAACGTTTTTTTCTCCAATTCTCATTCAATTACAATTTATATTTATTTAAAATTCCTTCATCTGGAACCTTAGGAAAAGATAACTTCTTTCCATTTCAGTTTTACAAAGAGGTTACAGTGTTCAGTGACAGCTGAAACTTGTGGAATATTTGACCCACACGTGTCCCGTTAATAGCTTGCTTGCTGATTCAAACGAGCAATGCCATCAATGCTCTATTCAGGATTTCCTTACTGAAAAGAACAAAACAGGTCTGAATGTAGTTATGGTACACTGCTCTGTCAGGTTGAACAGCTCAAAGGTAGACAAGGATACCTGCAACTCTGTTCAGCTGAGCTTGAATTCCACCCTGGTGCATGCTGAGTGTTAGCATTATATGCTTTACTCTCAGCAGTGACTGCCAGCCGTGTAACTCTTCAAGCATATCCTGCCATTTGTTCTATCCAGCAGAAATGAGTTTCATTCCAAAGGAGCTCTTCCAAATACTTCAAGGAATACTGCGGAAGGAGGGTGAGTTTGGGCAAATAATAAAATAAAATAAAATAAAATAAAATAAAATAAAATAAAATAAAATAAAATAAAGTAAAATAAAATAAAATAAAATAAAATAAAATAAAATAAAATAAAATAAATTATATGAAAAAAACCAAACAGTAGTGTTATATGAAGGGAAACAATATCTATCCTGTTTCCTCATGAGAAGTGTTAGGATGTAAAAAAAAGAAAAAAAAAATGAAGTCATATTTCTTGTGAAAAGACAAAGAGTGGTACAGGACATTAATATTTTTAAGTACAGTATGCTGAAATCCATAGAATTCAGATTTTACCTAACCCTTAATCACAATTCCAGATGTCTCTTCTTGTAGCCTGTGAGAGCCAACTACCTCAACCATTTAGATATTGATGTGAGACTTGCTTGTGCTCAACTGTTTACTGGGACAGTGTCCTGGATGGACTCCACAAATCTGTTGGAATAATTTTTATCTCATTGTACCCTGATTTGTGTTAAAAGAGTGGGAATTAGGTATGTGGATGGGGAACAGGAAGTATGGTGTATCCCAGTAGATCCACACCACTCAAGTTTGAGGTAGCCATGGAGCTGTTAATGAGAGGCTGACTTTCCAACCTGCACCTAAGAGATGTGTCTGCTTTTATTTAGTGCATTTAAACTTCTGGTTTTTTTTACTTTAGTTATTATTCTTTGATTGCTTCCTCAGTGTAGGAGAATCTGACTGGAGCCCCTGTTTATTTCTTGTGATGTGTCTTTTCCATCAAATGAGAGACATCAAATGAGAACATTTTATTTCTAGTCTTGAGAGCTTCACACTCATGAGAGTGGCCTGGAGGGACACAGCTGTCTCATTGTGCAGTGAACAGAGAATTATCCTCGGATGTATCCTGCTCAGCAAAGCCTTAAGTATTATGGCCAGATTCTTGAAGTGGCATTGAAATTAAATGGAGAACCAATGGAAAATATGAGGTTTTAATATGACAGGTTGAGGTGGCTTGTCCTCTTAAAAAATTAACTTTTTTTTTTTTTCTGTGCCTATTATGTTTCTGTCCCTGCCTGTTTTCTGCACTATGCTAAGTACAACAGTATGGACAAGACAAGATTATTCCATTGATGATTGCTATCCAATCTGACATTAAAAAAAGGACAATGCTTATTGATGTAAGAACAAAGAATTTCAGTTCCTTTCTCTGTATGTCTGATGAGATCTTGAGACCTTGTACTACTTGAATAAGCATAGGGTATGTAATTCCAGGAAACAGAAAATATTCTTAACATATAGATATTCAGAATGTTCTTTTTTCCTCCAGCGTCACATCCTTCTTCAGCTGGCTGACCTTGAATCAGATGCTCTTTACCCTTTAGATTTTGTGACGGTTTTGTGACAACACTACTTTAGAAGATGTAAAGCTGGGGTCCATGAGTGTGTGGCCCATAGCAGCTCCACTTATACAGTATTTGTAATACATGTGGAAAGCTTGCAACTTGTGGACCCATGAAGGATCATTCCTAGAAAGGCAATAATGTGTTTGAAAGAAGAAGGAAACTTTTAATATTAAAGGAGAAATACAAGTGACTGTCCATAAGTATGAGCTCCTGCTGAGCAAGGATGGGATCTCTCATAGTCTCTCCAGCATTAGAAAGTTATTTTCACAATTTTATCTGGTTTAAATCAGTAAAACTATCCTGGTTCCATTATGGTACATTCTCCATTCTCTAGATGAGAATTTTAAAAGACAGATGACTTGAGATCCTTCAGCAAGTTGGTTCAGGAAGGTGAACTGATTTTTTTTTTAATATGTTCTTTTAGGCACGTGAACCTGCTTACTGTAAAATTGAAACAAGGTAGAAAAAAAGAGTAGATTCCAGGCAGGAATGATCTGGCTTTCTTTTACATATTGTGGAACCACAGCTTAAAGAAAGGAGAAGCTTGCTTCAGTTGGAAGGTAGGTCTTCACTAGGGATGTGTCCTAGCCCAAAAAATTGTGAATCCACACTTCAAAACTGCTTACAGCAAAACAAAAAGGTGGCAAATGCCATGGGATTTTTTCCACATCTGAGTAAAATTATACTTTTGAGCAAATGAAGAAGTGGGCAGTCATTTTAGCCTGTTGCAGGTAAAATAGCTTTCTGAAACTAGGCACGTCTTGACACAGACATTTTTATGTGTTTTTCCACAGATGCTGCAACAGCAAAAAAAAAAGAAAAGATAAATATCTTCCTATGTCTTCTAAAATAATCAAACTCTTTGAATAATAATTTCTGCTACATATAGGCAAGATGCTGCAAGATTACATTATCTGCAATTTTGTTTATCTTTTTCATGTAAGCTACTTTTTTGGCATAGACAATGAATGAATGTTCATTCTGCGTATGCGAAAAGCATAGGCCTTAAAGTTTAAGGAATAGGGTAGATTTTCAAGTTACCAAACCAGGTATACAGCAAGATGGAAACTATCATTGTGTAAAGGATGAGACATAAAACTCTTAATATGAATGCATATGTATTACTTTGCATCTAAAAGTACATATTTTATTTATAAAATATGTTTACAGAAAAAATCTTAGAAATTCCACTCTTATTCATTATGTAGTGATTTATGTTTGTTTTATAAACCTAACCAGATTGCAAGTCCCATTTTGCTGGTAAATACCCAATGCTTCATAATTCTGGACAGAGAACGTAGTGCAGATTTTACTTTAGGGTAATGACTTTCTATTCTACCACTTAAAATTATTAGAGGGATATCAAACAATAATGCATTTTTCTGGAAACTGTAAATGGCTGTGAAATAATTAATTTCCCAGCAGAAAATTCAGATTGTACTACACACAAACAAATTAAAAAGAATTTTAAAGATTCACATTCTATAAAAGTTGTATTTTACAAATGAAATACACATGCCATTGCAATGCACCTGGTCATATGTCTTAACAATCCCAAGTTCATAATAGTAAAATTATTTTAATTTAATTAGCCTAGATAAAATAAGTAGACATTCCACTCCTAAGGCATGAAGTTTCTAAACATCGGTGGTATTACAGGAGATACATTATGAAAGAATTAAAAATGCAAATCAATATTAGGAGGAATTTCTAGTTCCAACAGGGTAAAAGATGGAAATTTTCTCTTTAGTAGAACAAAAAGAAAAAAAAATCAGGCATGAGGACCGCCAGTACTTACATGTGTTTAAATTCTTACCATATCTCCAGTTGATTGGCATCTTCAATAAGCTGTTAATGACCCACTCCATTTGCTTTAAATGAGCCTTAGATTTTTAGATCTGGTGAGTTTTGTAGAATGTTGAATTAAGTAGATTTAATTGCCTTTTTTCCAGTTTTTGTTTTCGTTTCAGTAATTCATCATTCAAAGGAATAGTACGCTTTGCCATCATAATGAAGTTTCTCAGTAACCTTTCCTTTGATTTGAGTTCTAGATGCAAAACTGAGTACTAGCCATAATGAAACAGTATTCTTCCCTGAGCTAGGCTGTATGTATTAGGTATCAGTTATTCATAAAATAAGAGCTTTTCTCATGCTGGTTTTCAGTGTTTTAAAGTAGTAATTTAGCATCTGTCTTGGAAAGAGCTGTGAGCATGTAGGAAATCAAAGATTACTCTGGTTCTGTTCATGAGATGGGTTGGTACTGCATTTTTATTAGCATATTTTCTTCCCTTCTACTTTGATACCTTCAGTCCTTGGGGTGCAGAGCTGAGAAATATAGATTCTAGCTCATGCCAGATAAGGAAAACAACATAAGTGATGATGCAAAAATGTATTTTCTCTGAAAGTGAACAAGCAGAGACTGGCTTGTGTAAAACAAATTTTTATCATCTGACTGCGATGGGCTATTCTCACCACAGTGATACCTTCTGTGGAGCAGTGTTATATTTAGTTGCATTGTAATAGCATTTCTTTCAGCAAGTGAATTACATCTTGTAGAGATGGGTGGCACAGGCAACCATGGCTATTAGTACAAAATCAGCATTTTATATTCAGACATGAAAATCTGTATTGGTACCAGACACTATCTAACCTTTGATTGTGATAGAGGAAATTATTGGTGAGAGGGCTGGGAAGGGGAGAGCTGGATATCAAACTGTCTGTGAACATAAGACTTTGCTGCAGCAAAACAAATAGAACCCTAACTCACCCCAGAAGGAATGAATAAAAACTTAGAGAAGACATAATATTTAGTGAGCTCTCCTCCTTCCATTCCTGTTGGACATTCATATGGGCAGAACTTCACTATACAAAGTCCGAAGTCAGTCCTCTGATGCAGACTTGCACGCCAGTCAGCTTTCCACAAATGCTTAGCTAGCTCACGCCTGCATAAGATGCAGTGTGTACTGCACATGCACATACACATGCATACACATCATGGAGGATAAAGTCCATGTGAACCTGAGCAGAGGACACTCCCTGTGCCCCTTATCTGGTAGCCAGTGCACTTTGGAGAAAAGGGAGTATGCCATTAGCTGAGTTAAAATGAAATACAATATCCGGTTTAAAGTAGTCACCGGGCTCTTGTGACCTCATCCCTGCAGGCAGCAGCTAATCAGTGTTATCTGGTGGGGTTGTATTATGTCCCCTCTCATACAATTCCTATCTGCTCAACAAATGACATATGATCTTCCATCCATCTTTGTGTCTCCAATAAGCATAAAATCTTTTGGGGGAGTGGAGGAGGGGCAGAAGGAGAAGCAGACTAACCTTTGCAGCTCGATTACAGAGAGAACAATTTGTTTTTGTAATTAGAGCTCAGCAGTGATCTCTGTTTCACTGATACTCAGCTCGGCGTAAACAGAACTCAATTTTGACAACTGTTTAGCTCACGGCACAGTTTTAAAGTATTAAAGGATAATGGAAGTCTTATTAGATTAGCTTTTGCCATGATCTTTTAGTGTCCCAGATAATTATTATTTGTGATACAGCCGAATGATTTAGGCTTGTGTTATTATTATGCATGCATTTCTGCATAATACTTTATCTGCTATTGATGGGCACTAAAATATGTATTAGGAAGTATACATTTAGTCAGATTGCACATATATTAGTGGTATTTTCAAGTGGATCAAATTGTTCTTTTTGTGATTTTTGTTTTGTTTCCATCATAACAGTACTTAGTTCCTGACTTTAATTTTTTAAAAAATCTGTACAGTTATCTTCATCATTATTCTTATTCACACTTATGTGAGTTTTGCCACAATCTTTTGATCCAGTCATGACATTACATTTCCCCCCCAGCATTTTAACATTCTCTCTGTTTCATGTGTTTTGGTGTTGCATAACTTTTCCTTACAGTATCACCTTTTCTATCTTTCTTATTTAGTATTTTTAAATCATTCCTGATAGTCACATACTGGTTTTCACCTTGTTATTTGACTTTTCATCTAATTACTTTTTAATTAGGGTATGTTGTTTCTACCTCTGATCTTATAATTAGCATTCTTCCTTTTGATCACCTTTTGTCTCATTTTGTATAAGGTGTATATTTTTAATCTTTTCACCACTTTTCCCTACACAGTTTTATCTTTCCTATTTTTTTTTTCTGGCTAACTTCATTCCATTAGTTTGACTCCTTATCCTAGTAGCTGGTGCTATGCTGTTTTGTTCTTACTATGAGAATAATGTTGATAACTTTTAGATTTTGCTAAATCGTGCTTACCCAAAATCAAGGACTTTTCAGCTTCTCAGGAAGGAGGAGGCTGGAGGGATACAAAAAGCCGGGCAGGGGCACAGTCAGGACAGGTGACCCAAACTGGCCATGGGGACATTCCGTACTATGGTATGGCAGAATGCTCAGCATATAAACTGTGGGGAAAGCAGACCAGGGGCTGCTGCTCGGGAACTGGCTGAGCACCGGTCACTGAGCGGTGAGGAGCTGCATTACGCATCAATTTATTTTCATTTTCTGACCCATTAAACTGCTTTTATCTCAACCCACAGGTTTTCTCACTTTTTTTTTTTTTTTTTTTTTTTTTTTTTTTTTTTACAATTCTCTCCATCATCCTGCTGCAGTAGGAAGTGTCAGAGCAAAGCTGAGTGGTCCTTAGTTGCCATGTGGGGTTAAACCATGACACTCCCCTCTGATCAGAAACATTATTTCTAATCTTCTTTTTTTTTCTTTTCCAGTAAGCATTTTGCATACTGTTTTGTCCTTGTTCATAGCAATGTGATTTTCTTTTTTTAGAAGTCTAAGTTTGCAACTTCTTGGCAGTTCTGTATAGATTAGGGCAATACACTTGAAGGTGATTACATGATCACCCTGGACACAGCCTAAACTGCTGGAATACATGAGTTAAAAAGAATAAATCTATAGTGTTTCCACAATTGAATAATTGCACTCTCTATTAAGGTTCATCAGGAAAGCAAGTCTGTGTTAGTGACTAAGTGGGTGCATTTAACAAAACATGAGTACTAGTCCATGAGTGAAACATGGTTGAATTTTCATCTCAGTCTCCAAATTAACATTGGTAGCTCCCGTTGTGAAAGCACAAAGACTGCTTAGGGCAAAGACAGCTCTGTCAAGGTTAATGGCCCCAAATCCTTCCTGCCCTAACCGTCTTCTAATGTTTTGAGAGTTTTGTTTTGAAGAATAAATTTAAGAAGCAATCTGCAAAAAATAGAGTCCAACAAGAAAAAAGAGTAAAAGTAACTGCACTCTGTGATCCACTCACTCTTGATCTTTTATATAATATTCTTCATGCCATGCTCATTCCAGTGCGCTGCCATCCAGCAGGACATTTTGTTGCTAGTTTTGTTCATATTACTTATTTCATGCTCATTATTAGCATTCTTGTTTGTTGCAAAATGTAGTAACTTAAAAGTACTCAGGCCTTTCAGCCATATTTTTGATTTGGAAGTCAAAAGGCATGTATCTATTTCTGAAGAAATCATGCTTGTCAAATGGGCATAGAGCAAAAGAGGAGATTGCTATAATCTAATAAGTTTGTGTAGTAGGAAAAAAATATTATAATTAAATAAATAAACATATATATATATATGCACTCCTGGCACATATACTGCCAAGCTATCATGAAAAGAGCAGGTAGTTCTCTGAAAGTCAACCTTTTCCTACACTACTTTTGTTATGTATTAGATATTTTGTTCATTGTGTTTATACTCATCACAGCAGTCTCTGAGTACCTCCCGGCAGTGTATCAAGCTCTTGACTTAAGTTCTCTCATTTTCTCTCTAGAAGGAGGAAACAACTGAGTGCACCATTAAATTAATGCATTTTTGGTAGCCTATGTCCCAAAAGACTATAATTCTAGTTAAAATTTGTAGTTCTGGTTGAACTATGGCATGTCATATAGAAGACTGAAGACTGGACTACACTGAAGCCTACCACCTTCTCCTTGGCTGAGACAATTTTGTAGCCAAGGCTGTATAGGCTGTTGTTTGTGACAACTTCATACTAATAAAGAACATAAAAGTTAAGATACATGGCATATGAAGTCAGAGAATCATAGAATGGTGTAGGTAGGAAGAGACATTTATAGATCATCTAGTCTAACCTCTCTAACAAAAGCAGGACTCAACACCCTCATTGTGAAAAAAATTCTTCCTTGCATTTAAACTGAACATACCTTCTTTCAGTTTAAAACCATTGGACCATGTTTTTTTCACAACAGGCCCTGGTAAAAAATCTTTCTCCATCTCTCTTATAAAACCCCATATGAATACTGATAGGTTGCTGTAAGGTGTCACCAGAGCCTTCTGTTCTCCAGGCTGAACAGACCCAACTCTCTCAGCCTGCCCTCACAGGAGAGGTACACTAGCCCCCTGACTTTTTTTTTGTCTCACCTCTAAACCCTCTCTAACAGGTCCATGTCTTTCTTGTGCCGAGAATAACAGAGCTAGACATAGCACTCCAGGTGAGGACTCATGAGAGTGGGGTAGAGGAACAGAATCCCCTCCCTTGTCCTGATGGCCACAGGCTACCTGGATGCACCCCAGGATACCATTGGCTTTCTGGGCTGTGAGTGCACACTGCAGGGTCAGGTCTACTTTTTCATCCACCAGAAACTCCAAATCCTTCTCAGCAGGGCTGCTCTCAATCCATGCACCTCCCAGCACTGATGCATTGCATTTGGCTTTTTTGAAGTTCATGAGGTTAAAGATACTGGCTCCTAAGTTTTGGTAGCCTAAAGGGGAAAAAAAGAAAGAGAAAAAGAAAAGAAAAAGAAAAAGAAAAAGAAAAAGAAAAAGAAAAAGAAAAAGAAAAAGAAAAAGAAAAAGAAAAAGAAAAAGAAAAAGAAAAAGAAAAAGAAAAAGAAAAAGAAAAAGAAAAAGAAAAAGAAAAAGAAAAAGAAAAAGAAAAAGAAGAAAAAGAAAAAAGTGAGCTTACTTAATAGTGTTTGAATCTCTATATTGAGAATTTAAACTGAAATTCTCTCTGATAGAGCCTCTCTTTTCCCACAAAGCAGGTAGAGAGCATAAAAAGGCCAACTTCTCAATTTACATACCTAAGCAATGTAGCCCTCCCAGAACACAGATTATTTTATCCTTTATACTGGTAGAATTTCAGCCCAGGAGACTAGAATACATTTTTGAGAGTTTCACAATACCTTTGTGATTCTTTTAGGACCATTTGCTCTGCTGAACTAGTAAATATGCCTTCATAAACTGATGTTTTCCAAGTATCTCCCTGGTGAAGGCAGCATCATTTTCCTGAGATAGTGAAAAAGCTGTTGGCTAATGCAAGCTGTTCAGTTTTCAGTCTGTATTGTGTGAATTATATCAGGTGATATATGTGATATATGATCTAATGATACTGTTTAGGTAAGATCTGAAGGTACATTGATAATTATAGTGTTCACCATACGTGTGGGTCTTAGATACTACTGTTGCTCATTTCTGACATAAAAGTATAGCACATTCTCCCTAGATCAAAGAAGCTAGACAGATCTCATGCTTGATAATATTTAACAACACAGAAGTAAAATATAAGAATAATTAATGCCTTATTTTTCTCTTTAGATCAACACCCAGTGTACTGCCAAGACTAGTCCATGACCCAAGTCCAGACTGAGTTTTCAAGAACATTAAACTTGTGTAGATTTTTTTTTTAAATTAATTAACATCTTCCTGAGCTTACTTAGGATTTAGATGACTGAATAGAGGATGTCAGTTTTATTACAATTGGTGAATCTCAGCATTTTTTAGAATACTCATTTTGCAAAGAAAAGAGAGATGGCTTATTTGAAAGTCTGTTCTAGTTAGAATTGGAACCAGCGACCTTCCAGTCAAAATTGTTTGTCTTCCTGAGCTGCAAAGGTCATAAGTCAGATTTTTTTATTAACATTTTCTTAGGGATTAATGTCTTTTTTTTTTTTGTGAATAGCTATAATGAAGTTTGAGACTTTTGGTAGACACATACTTTGCATGATTCAATTATAAACAACATATCAATTAACTTATTTTTCTATTATTTATTTAAAAATTCTTAAATAGACACTATAATTTTAAATTACCATATCAGAACAGCTTGTTCTGTATAAAAATATATATTTTATAATATGGACATTGTAAAAGCAGTGTTATGCAGAATGTTATATTTACAAGTCTAGAGATTCAAGCAGCAGATACCAAATAAAACTGTTTTCTGTGAGAACTTTGACAACAATGTCAGAAAACTCTAAAGTGGTGAAATCTGGGGGTAAGAAAACAAATCAGGTCACATGAGGAGGAAGACAATTATCAGAATAGATAGAACAGCACAAATATTAAAAATTGAAAAGAATGTAAATGACATAACAGCAAACCCTGACTGAGGCTTGTCAACTTTGTAAAAAGCATATTTTAAAGTCAGGAAAAAATCCCTTCACAACGACAGGAAGGCATTATTCTGAGAGAGCTATCATGTCTTGGTAGAACCTTGCAGTGATCTTGTGTATATGTAGTAATTATATTTTTACTATTGTACATGAAACATTACATAACAGCAATTACAAAATCTCTGTTGTTGGTGAATACTAGGAAAAGCCTTGAGTTTCATGTATTAAAATAGAAAGGAAATAAAAGAACAGACAAACCTGTGTGAAATATATTTTTCACAATATCATAGAATGGTTTAGCGTGGCTCTTAAAAATCATAAAGCTTCCAACTCCCCTGCCATGGGCAGGGACATCTGCTTCTAAATGAGGCTGCTCAAAGCCCCATCCAACCTGTCCTTGAACACTTCCAGGGCTGGGGCATTCACAACTTCTCTGGCTAACTTGTGCCTGTGCCAGTGCCTCACCACCCTGAAGATTTTCTGCCTAATATTTAATCTACAGCCACTCTCTTTCAGTTTGAAGAAATTAATCCTTTTCCTGTCATTAAATGCTTTGTAAGTAGACCCTCTCCATCTGTCTTGTAGGCTCCCTTCAGGTATGGTGGTGGTGTACAGAAAAGCCATCATAAACCATAGCACAGTCTTCTCAATCCCATATAAAAGAGCTCTTTGTGTTTGTATTGAAGATGCTGCTACATATTTTTTTTTTTCTTTCTCACTTTTCTTTCCTCCCCACCCCCCAATTAGTCTAATAAAATTCATTAAATTGTATCTGGATGGATTAGTTCCAAGAATCCAAATTTTCTAGGCATGCGTGAGAACACGGTAAGTTTCAGCACACTCCATGTCAGGTAGTTCTAAGCAAATTTCCAGGTTAATTTTGGGATATACCAGATGCAGGATGCCTTTCAGTTTCTTCCCACATACTTCTGCTTCAGTCTTTCTCTTCTGCTTTGATTCCTTTGCTGAGGGCAGGTGAGGACGATGTGGAACAACAAGAGTTTTCTGCAACTTCGATAATTTAAAAGTGCAACTATCAAGATAGGCCTTTCAAGTATACTGAAGAACTCCTTCATGAAAATAATATTTTTTCACAAAGTAATATTTTGCATTACAAAAGAATTTTTCTGTTTTGTATGCACATATTTATGGCTAACTTGACTGGGCACATTACAAAAGCTATC
Source organism: Phainopepla nitens (assembly GCA_013400175.1). NCBI lineage: Eukaryota > Metazoa > Chordata > Aves > Passeriformes > Bombycillidae > Phainopepla > Phainopepla nitens. The sequence goes on along the minus strand of VXBQ01006195.1, from coordinate 970,880 downwards.
CATGTAATCTTTCATTATTAAAGCAGCTTCTAGCATTAGATATCTGTTAAAAAATATCAAATGCTTTTCTTACCTTTTGAAAAAGGGGCATTTGAAATTGGAGTTTGGTTTTGGTTGGGTATTATTATTTTTTTTTCTGGGTTTGTTCTCTAGTTCTTTGGGGTTTCTTTTTAAGTTGAAAATTATTGTTAACTTTCTACCTTGGAGACAAACTAGCCATCTTTCAGAGAAACAAAGGAAAATTAAATAATTCCGTAGCCTGTAGCTTTCCTAAATGTAATTTTGCCCCTCAAAAAGATGCTAATGTTTCAGATTTCTTTAAAACTTGTATTTAGTTAGGAAAACATCCTCTTATTCATCTTTGTCAAACGTACTTTACTAGGTATGCCATTATTCAATTGCAGAATTTCTCTTTTACTTTAAAACAGCAGTTTAGAAGCTGCAGGTTTGTGACCCTCTTAAAGAATAAATATTTTGTAGATAAACTAGGAATTTACATGTGTCTTCTGTGTTAATTTTTAACTATTCATCATGTCTTGTGAGAAAAAGGAAAGCAAATAATATTTTTCCTTCAGCAGCAGCCATCAGACTATGTGGTGTCTCAGTAACAAAGGGTAGTATCTCATCCATATTGTATATAATACATTAAATATGGAGTGCAAATAAATGTAAAAAATTCATGCGACAGATAGGCTGAAAAATGTTAAAATCAACGTTTTTGCACAAGCATCCAGAATATATGGAAAATATTCAATAGTTTTCTGCCATACCAAAAATATAGAACTAAATCAGTGACAGTATGAATAAAAACCCGGAGTTGTCCAGTCCTCAATTTTCAAAGAGGAGTAGTTACACATAATTAAACCCCTACAGAAAACTTTTACGCTTACCAGGCTTGCTAGGATTCATCTCATATAAACTCATTCAACATTGAAGTAATAATTCCAATTATGGTATTTATGTGAACCTGAAAATAGAACCCTCTAATTACAGTTCGTTGTACATTCAATTACACTCACTGTGTTTTCTTTACAAGTACCACATAAAATGAAATCCATTCTATTTCTCCATAGTATTGTCTTTTGTAATTTGTATATTCATTTTTTACTTTGTGTGAAGATTTCCTAGAATTTTAGTACTTTTTCCAAAGTTAGCCTCAACTTGTTTAAATATTTTTTTTATTCCAGATGAACTAGAATCCTTTATTTATTGTAATAAGAATATCCTTTGGAAATTAAGGGGAAAACAGGGTCTTGTACCTGTTCCACTGTATGGAGAAACCCTTCTATTTTCATGGACGTTTTGAACATCTGGCAGGATAAGATTTTGCCATCTCTTTTAGGATAGATGTCAAGTTCTAATTACTGAAATGAAGTTTTTGTAAAATGAGGAATATTTATCATGGAGCCTTGGCTACTTTTGAGATAATTTTATGTCAAATAAAGAGCAAATTTAACTTATCTTGGAAAAAGGATACATATACATAGACATGTACTGAAAGACGAAAAACTTTATACAGAATATCTCTAAAATGCCTGGAAGTCTTTCTTGTGGCAGACTACCAATCTCAGTCCAATTCCCTCAACATTATCTGGACAAACTCCGCTTTCCCATTAAATGTGCTACATATCCAATAAAAGCCTTATAAACATGTGCATTTTCCAGACTTACTTTCAGGTGCTTCCATATGTTATGAGAGCATATTCAAGATCAGGATAGAAATGTATACAAATTAGATGAGAAGCCAAAGGATAACAAGAAAAAGAAGGAAACATCTGCAGTGCATCAATGGGAAAAAATGTTTAAGCTGCCTGTTATTAACTGCTCAACCTGTTTTATGCTGGATTTCTGCATAATTATGTTACAGAGGAGGGGCGAAAACAGATGTTGAATAAAGATTGAAAATAAGAAAATGAGACTTTTAGAAAAAAAATAGTTGTGGTTGCTCACAGCTAGACATTTTTTGGCAAGACTTTTAGACAGCAATCTATTTCTCAAATTCATTGCCCATTTCTGCAAGATTAATGTAAAACAAAATGTTTCTTTTTAAGTCTGATCAGTTGAACAATTATACAGCTCCAATAATCCCCAAGTCAGTCTTTCAAGAAAGCAGCTGAATGTTTCCTCAAGCAGTTTCATAAATTAGATTAAATGAATATCACATCAGGTCAGAAACCCTAAAAGCTCTTTTCATGGGAAGTTGTTGATAGCTTATGTAATTAGCTGCTTTTTTTCATCCTTTGCAAATATCCAAAAAATCCATACAAGATACATTTTCCACAATCTTTGCAGAATAAATGCTATTGAACCATACTTGTATGTTTCCTATGTTTCTCACACTTGTGTCATGTTTTAAAGCCAACAGAACCATAATTTTTTAAGAATGTCTCAATTTTTTTCTCCACTTACTTGATATTTTCTGGCACTGGGTCTGAATGTATTAAGAAATTTCTCGATAGAGCTATCTAAAAAAGGGGGCTGAAACTACATGTAGGCACTACACTACATCATTTGCATCACTGCTACACTGTACTCTCTGTAATTTACCTGAGTGAGAGTTATTCCTGAATACACTCTGCAGTGACCCTTGACTAAAAGAATCGTGTGCTTTATTGCAACTGTGACCACACTTTTTCAGACATGGCTATTCACAGGATTAAGATAAAATCAGAGACCATTTTGGAAGAGGGATTCAGATATGAAATGAATCCTTTCTCCAAAGTTTATTTTTCTTCTTGTTAACTAAAAATATTTTATTTTTCAAGCATTCCCGACTTTGCTTTCCTTTGCTATCCTCACCCTACATACCATCACAAGTAGACTTCAGTCTGTTGATCTGCTTCTTTCAGGTGAGCAAATACTTCATCTGTTAGCCATCTTCTCTTGTGATCCAAAAGTTTTATATGAGACTATAAAGATGTGTAGATTTTTTGGGGTTTTTTTAAAGTTGCACCTTAAAAAAATCACATATCAGATCTTGATAGACAGTTATTTCTTGAAGACCTTACAAATAATTTGGTGAAGAAACTGCATATTTGTATTAATTTTGCATTTAAGAGATTTGGACATAAAAAACCTGGTCAAAATGATATCACTGTCTTCATTTTGGTCCAGATAGAGGTCTAAAAGAAAGCATGCTATTTGAAAGAAGTAAAGATGTATAAAAAAACCGTGTGAACCCATATTACTTTGGGTATGCTGTGTGCATGTACCTTCTCTAAATACATTCTTATTACAGATTGCAAGTGAATAGCAGTAGTTTGATGTTATGTTATGTTTAAATATAATATAGCTATTATAGCTACACCATTAGCACCAATCTCTGCAGGAATGCATGGTTCATGGGTACTGGTAGGTTGATGGATCTGTCTGTAGAATCAGAACAAATCTTTCTTATGATTCATTTTTTTGCCACAGATAAGCCATAAAACAAAGACAGCAGATTGATGGAGGTTTAGTTTTTCTGCTCTTGTTTTAAATAGTAAATGTAGAACAGGTTCTTGTGTTTTATAGCCTGAAGCTGAACTGTCAACATAAAAGATGTACAGACTTAATACCTGAGAGCAGGGCAGAAGAATGACTTCCCACTTTTTTAAAGAACAGATTAAACCCTGAACAATATAGCTCATTGCTACCTAGTCTAAATTTATTGAAAAGGCAGTTTCTGCTAAAGCATGAAATATTTTGTCTTATTATTACCTACTTTACTGAAAGACACAAATTTCAGCTGAGAATGAGAAAGTTTTTCATTTACAACCTGTTCGTGCTGGGAGAAATTCTATACCTGACCAAAAATGTAAAGCTTAAAACTGTATTACTGCTTTTTGCTTATGTGAGTGAATGTGACTGACTCTCATTTGGTGTCATGTAGCTGCAGTCAGTATACATTTATGACTTGATTAGCTCTGTACTTCATGAGGGAAACCCCCAGAATTCATTGAAATATTCAAACTAAAATAACCAAAGGTGGTAATCATTCAGGTTTTTGTTCAGATTTGGAGATTAATTCTATGGTTTATTTTTAATTCTGGATATTTTTTTCCAATGAAAAAATAAAATTGTGGTGACTTCAGAAAACCATATGCCAGCTCTCTAAATAGCATTGATAGAACACTACACATTTTCCAGAAGGGACAGAATAAGAGAAACACGGGCAGAAAAAATAGAAGATCAAGATGAGAAACAGGACTGAAGAATAAAATGTAAATAATAAAAGTAGTTATTAATTTTAATTAATTTCATTAATTAAACATATTACTTTTACATATTTGGCAATAGTTTATATTTCATTAAAGCAGATATACTTTTCAGAAGGTATTTCTCCTGTTCATCACCACAGATATCCAAATTTATTCCTGAAAGGATTTCCTCTAGACACGCATAGAATAAAAAGTCCTGCTGTGCTCATTTCAGCTGACCTCCTTTTGATTAAAATTCTGGATGTGTGGAACATCTTCAGTTAGACCTTATCCAGAGTCCACTTTTGGACCTCTTTTAAAATACATCATATTTTTTTTTTCCCACCAAGAAGTATTAATTCTTTACTTGACATTATGGAAGCGATTACTGCCATGTAATTTTGCTATATATTTATGACAGAACCAGTGTTGGTAAAACAGTCTTCAAGTTGTGCTTCAAAATGTGCTGAGATGAAGTCTTGTGTAAAGCTTATTAGACAAATAACATTTTATTTTCTAGTTTTGTTTAGTATCAGTTGGGGGAAAAAATCCAAAACAATCAAACAAAGCCATACCTAACATAGCTGAGCTTGAACAGCACCATTTAAATAAACTAAAAGTTTAATTTAATATGTTTTAGGAGGCAGACTATAAGATTTTTAGGATCACAGATTCCTTTTTGATTTTATTTTGGTTTTAATAGGATGTTGCCTTTAGATAAAGCAGACATGTACCCCACATTCCCTTTACTTGCATGCTTGCCATCACATATTATGTGAATACTCGTAAATTTGTGCTTGTGCTTTGAATTCTTTATGCTGAACCATTGACAAATTCTCCATTTTAAAAGATTTTTTTTTCTACTCATGTAGAAAATGATATGCTTAAGCTTGCTAGGTTTAAAGATTGTTGGCATGAAAATTTATATTAATAAATTTGTCTTCCTTGTGTGAATTGATCTTGGATGCTACTTACTTAAAATTGTATCCAATAAGGGATATTTATTGTTGGCTGGCCGTCTATAATGTAGTTCATGCTGGAGGATGGAATTGCGTCTTAGCAGAAGTATTTCTTCAGGTTTTGTTTTTTTCTTACCCCTAATATTTATGTTTTGCTCTGATAGAAATGTTGGCTTCTTGTGGTTAAGTTTTGTCCTACTATCTCTAGAAACTTCGTTATTGTTCTTTCCTCCAAGTGTGAATACAGAAGCTAATCTGCTTGATTTTTTTGAAGTAGCACTAGGAGATCTTTTTTTCTTATGGAAGGGATAGGAATTTTTAAGTGAATTAAATTAGTTCTTTCTTGACTTGTGTAGGATGATATGGTTTTCATTAATCATGTGTGAGTGTGTTGTTACGTGATGTAACACAGCTGGACACAACAAGCTGGAGTGTGTCTTCCAAGAAATTTCAAGACAGCTTTCTTGAAAACTGCTGTGAAAAAAATAGCGTATTTCTGTAGCAAGAATGATTAATCAAAATAGGAACTTTCCCTAACACAGAAACAAAAAGAAACCAATCGGATGCCACTTCTGCCAAGTATTTTCAAGTATTTCTGCCAAAAGATGGTAACCTACATCTATATTTAGATATTTGCAGTGCCAATTTGATCCATATTCATGCACCTAATTAGGGATTTAGATCAACTGTAAATATCTACATTAGCATGCATGATGTTGATTCTCCTAAGTAGGATTCCATATGCAAGAGTGGGAAGTTGGTCATCTATCTCACACATGGACACCCTCCTTGGAGGCATGCAAGGATCAGAATCCGGTCCTATGCTATGTCCCTCTGACATTCCTTGTCAAGGTGTAAATGTGTGTGCCTGTAAACAGCAAAGACCAGCACTGCACATCGAGTGGAAATATCTGAGTTAGTTCAGTGTTAGAATCAACCTGGACATTTTAGTGAATTGTTTCTAGGATAATCTGATAATTAGTGAGTTTCTTTAGGATAATCATGATAATCTGCTTCTCCATGACTGTCATTTAAATATATTTTGCATTGATTTATTTAGAAAGCCATATTTGAAAAACTTGGCCAATAAGTGCTTTAACATACCATTAATGATCTCCTAACTTTGTTCCAGATATTCAAGGGAAAAAAGAAATCCCATGCAGGGAAATCACTCTTTCAACAATAATTATGGAAAAAATAACCTGATTCTTTTTAGATATATTTTCAGTGTTTCTTAATAATAAATCCCTGAAATTACATTCTGTGTCTGCACATTTCCCTGATTACCCATTACTTCTGAACCCATAGCTATCCAAGGACGCAGGACTCAAAAGTAAGTTTCCACAAATTTTGTGGATGTAGACAGCTGTAATGAACTATATAAGTGTTCAATATCAGTGAAAAACTGATGTCACAGATTATTAGATGCTGAAGACTCTTGACTGAAGAGAGTCATTAACAAAGCCTCAGTTACTTAGAAAGCTTCAAGAAGACTCTGCCTTCTAAGACATGTTAGTCAATACAAAAATTTTCAGAATGGCACTATGTGCTATTGTAACCATATTATCTTTGTAGACGGTGCCACAGAAACTGGTCTAGTGAACAGAACCCATCACAGGGACACTCATAGCCCCTTGGAGCAGCTCAAGGAGGACAGAATTGTCAGGAATAGGAATATTAGTGGGACAAAGATCATAGAATCACAGAATCATAGAATAACTTGGGCTGGAAGGGACCTTAGAGATCCATCACCTTTCAGCTCCCCTGTGATGGACCTTGCACTAGGCCAGGTTGCTCAAAGCCCCACCCAACCTTGCAAAAAATATTTAAAATTTTGAAAAAGTTTAATTTTTCTTTGGTGACAGATGGAAAGTGAAAAGTTGTGGGCCACTAAGATTTACTCAGTTGGTAAGAGCATGGTGCTAGTAATGCAAACGTTTTGGGTTCAATCCCTGTACAGGCCATTCACGTAAGAGCTGGACTTGAAGATCCTTCCAACTCAGAATATTCTGTGAAATCTGTAATTGTCAGTGAAATGGCTCTCCAAAAATCAGGGACAAGTAAACTTACTTATGAGGCTCTTGGAAGGCTGGAAAGATATTTGATTTGCATAAATGGAAAGAATATACATTAATTGAATGCAGGGGGCTGTTGTCTCTCTCTTTTCCTTCTCATAAAAACAGAACATTTCTAGTTAGAGGAATAAATTAGGGATACTAAAAGCAGCTCAGCTTCTAATCTGATCCCAGGTCCACTTTACTGAATGATGGATTCTGCACTCCTCTAGGAGGTCTTCATAGGGAGATAAATAAAAGGGTCTTCATAAAAGGGAGATAAATAAAAAGGGAGATAAATTAAAAAAAAAGAAATCAAAGTCTCCACAGAAGGGACAACGCAAACAACACAGCATGTGTTGATACTGCTACAGATATTTTGCTTTGTGCATAAGAGATAAGCTGTTGGTTCTTGATAAAATTACTAATTACTCTCAATTATCACCAGTTGTATTCATGGACAGGATACATTTTTATCATAGAATAACATTACAGTATATGTTCTTCCTGAACATATAGCATCTTTTAAAATGATCCTCTCTTTGTGATTCTTTACCTGCTTTTTCTCAAATATCTCTAAGGCTGTTTGGTAAGAGAAAGCATTTTAACAGATGTCCTTGCACTCTGAAATGAATTTATTGTGGATGTAGAATTGTATTCACACTTCTTACAATCACCTCTTTTCACCTCTTCAAGCAGTGATTTCCTCCAGGTTATTGTAACTGCATTTGATTGCAGCATAGGAGGTTAATAGGTGCAAAGTTAGTCTTATATCTTATGTTTTGCCATGCAAGTCTTGAAAGATTTACTCATACGTTCAATTTTAACATGGCTTTTTTCCCTACTTTTTAAAGTATTTTTATAATTGCTAGTAGGGTAATTAAGTACTTGTCATACATTCTTCAACAAGCATATGACAGTGTAGGTATTGTAGAAAAAGCTTTGTCTTTGTGATAGATATCCAACAACATCCTTGTGAACATTACTGTTTATTTAAATGAAAATGATCTCTTGCAAAATGTCAGTGGTATACAATAAATTGCCTTTGGTGCTTAACGCTTTCAGACTCACTCATTCACAATCCACTAGTCATTTTGCCAGGATCTGTTCCACAATTCCGCACCAATACGTACATGGAAGTGACATAATTAAAAAAATAAAAATAAATTTTCAGATAATTATCTTGCAAAAATTTTAGGCAAGGTTGAACGTTCACACATGAAATTATTGTCTAGGCTAATAGCAGCTTTTTCATCACTGTTATATGTCCAAGTTCATGCAGATGATGCATTCATCTTTGATTTTAGTCATCTGTGGTCTCACTGAAAAGGAGAGAAGTTGTATATTCTTTCTGAAAGCCTTTAAAAATGGAAAGATTAAAATTTATGCTGTAAACAATTGAGCAACAAATTTGACAGAACTTATCTTAGCGACCACCTAGCACATCTGAATACATTGAAAGGGGACACACAGAATAGATAATTTAAAATAATTTTGTCTTTTTTCCCATTCCAAACACTTGATTTTTCCCATAATTTTGGTATGTAGAGAGAGGCTTTAGACAGGCAAAAGAAATCCTAAATTCAGGTGTGTTTTAGCACCCAGGCTGTTTCCACATTTTAAGATAATCACATGGCATGAGTTAAGGATTTTATCTATATTACAAATCTGTTCTCAGAAGGCTTTACATTCCCCATTGCAGCCTTTGATAATTCAATTAGTCTCTCAAAAAGTTGGGAGTAGCTGATAAATTCACTTTAATGTTAAATCAAGTACCCCAGCAGGTTTCTCTTAATATCCTTGCTTCTCAGGGAGCTTAACTCTAGACCTCCCAAACACAACTTTCTGCAAGGAATATGAGGGCCTTTGGAGCAGATTAAAAGAGCTGTCTCTACCAGCATAGCTTCTCACCATTAATAAAGTTGCTTCAGATCGTGGCAGAGATCTCATTCACTCAGATGGCTGTCCATCTAGTTTAATTTCTTTTACTTGGCAGCCTTAGGTCCCTCCACAGAACAGATTCCTTGAATATGATGAATTATCCCACGAACAGAGAATGGCATTAAACAGAGAATGGCATTACACAAGCTGAATTTAACCCTTCCCTTTAAACATTGTCTTTTGGGATTCCCAAATCCTATTGGCAGACACTGATTGTGGAATAATAGGTAGGAGGGGATTAGCTAGATCTGCATTGACTGTGTCTTTGGAGACTGCTGACAAAAAAGCCAGTTCTGTTTGTCTACTTATAGTAAATGAATAAAGAATATGCTACATGCAAAAGATGAACAGGATTTAGTGTGGTAAATAATGCATGTCCCTGCAGAAATCAGATAGCAAAGCAGAGAGAAAAATCCTAACAAGAAAAGGCTGCTTTACCACTCACAAACAGTTGGCCTTAAAAGGCGGGTTGTCATTGACCTTCTGTACTGGATTACAGTTTTGCTAGAAGGAAGCCTTGAATTTTAGATGTATTCATCCATGTCATCAAAGATGAATGTTGTCATCATAGTTAGAGCAGGCTAACTGGGACACTGAAAGCTTATAGAAAATTCTGTATTTTCCTCTCCAAAATCAGGAAATAAAAATGGACTGAAATATACATATCCCTCTCTGTGTGAAATGTTTTATCCTGTATTTTTACTCCTCTTTGATTTCCTCTTTGAAATTTAATAGGCAATTACATTCCAGAACAACATTTGCTGATTGTTTTATAAAACAGATTTTCACAGTAAGCAAAATAAATATATTACTTTAGATATGATTTTTTCAAAGAAAGATTTCAAACAAATTAATTTCTAATGAATTAGTCATAGGAAACTTTAGGGAAGATGGTTTATATAAACATTTAAATTTAATATATTATTTCTTCTCTTTTGTTTTTAGTATTGAAAATCAGACTTACATAAGACCTTTTTATTCAGAGTGTTTAGCCTGACAAAGAGAATAACCCTTTATTTTCCCATATTAATTTTTGTTTTGGTTTGGTTTGGTTTTAATATAATTACTTTCTTTTTAATATCCCATAGCTACCAAAAAAACCCATTGTCTAAACCTGAAAATATCTTCCCTGACATATTCTATCCCAATGTATCTTGTGAATATTAGCCTTACTTCTCTGCCCACTAAAGGCCCTGAAAAAACTCTCGAAGTGCAGGTGCAATGAACTGCAAATGAACTCATTGAAGACAGTTTGTAACATCAAACTGGAATTGAATTTATTTGTATATACAGAAGACCAATAGGCTGCAGTACCTAAATCTAGCTGTCGTAAAATTTCACGAGATAATTTGATAATGCAGTTCCACTTACAGGATTACCATCACTGGTTTTCCACTTGATTATATTTAAAGAAAAATTAACTGCTAAATAAGTGTATCAGCTTTTCAGAGGACTGTGGCTGGTATTTTATGAACAAAGTTGTTGACAGTTGTTTATCATCATAATCTGACTCTGAGAAATACCAACTTAATGTTGTTGAATCAAAAAGCACTTGCCAGATTTTAACTGACAATTTATTTAAAGAAGGAATATTTGGGTTGATTTTGAAAGCAACAGATTTAATGAATGAAAGAGCTCAGTCCTACTCAACCTTTAAATTAAAATTTTTGATTTCTGACAATGGAATCAGCGACTGGTAGGAATCCCAAATATACTGCTCTGTATCAATAGATTTGCAAGGTGTCCAGTACTCTGCTGTGTTTAGGATTCAGTTAGATCTGTGAGCCACCAAAGCCTGGGCTGCAAAAATCAACTTATGACTGGACAGAAGATTTGGCTCTGCCCCCAGATTCCTTCAGGAGACAGGATGATGTTTTGGTTAAGCTGGCAATGTGCTGGCTTGCTCTGGAGACAAAGAAGAGTTGATCATCTGATCTGGATTTCTCTTGCTAAATTTCTGGAATAAAAATAAAATAAAATGCCACTTCACACCACATCAAATATCTTGTTTTTGTAATTGTGGAAGAATCTATACATCAGCAAAATCACTCCCTGCTGTGCTTCTGATATGAACTTGGAGTCAGGGCTGCAGCTGCAAGAGGGGTCTAGATCAGCTACAGTTTTCCTCAATGAAGAACATCAGATCCCAATGTGTTACTTCAGGCATTCAAAGTGCAGCAATTTGTCACAAGTCTTAATTCTCTAAAGAAAAAAAAAGTAGTAGCTTGTTATAAGCATGCTAGCACAGTATAAGGGAGGAAGGAAATTTGTTTGCTTTTTCCTGAAAATAGCTCAGTGGAAAAATACCACGAAACTTGATCTGACAAATATTCAGTAGATTTCCCAGAATTTATATGTGCATGGCACATATAAACTTAGCTATTAGTTTGCAAAGGGTCTATTTTCTTACCAACGGTGGGACAATGTGCATTAGGAGCACATTGTGGAAAGGGGACTCACGTTGCTCAGTTACACACCTCGATCCCACCTACATTAGTTTAGGAAATATTGGGCTCTTAAACTCAAAGCAGACAATTTTCTGAGTGCTGAAAAGCTTAACTCAGCTTATAGGAAAAGGTAGACCATTTGATATATATCCCTAACACAGAAGTAGACAATTTCAGGACATTAACTCCATGCATGTGAAGATAGGTATTCGTACCTATGAGGTATTCTAGATCTGGTGCCTTTCAATGGCATTCTAAATAGCTCTCCATTGTCTCAGAGATGACATAAGAATTTTAGCCTAATTTAAATTGTAAAAAAATAGACCATATGACCTTGTCAGTTTGTTGAATAAAATTATTCTGTTTTAGAGCTGCTGCTGTGTTGCTGATGAAACTAATATTCAGCGTTTGAATCTACATCCTGTGAGCTTTTATTCAGTCCCTTGACTGACAAGAACTCTCCCTTAAACAAGAGTTTAAATGGAAGCTCTCTCTGGTTTGCTTCTCTGTTGCATGATAATAAAGCTTTAACAGGAGGGGTGAAAAACCTATGGTCTGTCTTCCTATTTCCTAGGGTTTAATGCACATGATAGGAGGAAGTCAGGCTCTTCAGAAGATCTCAGCAGTAGGAACAGCTATACTCTGAGTCCTAAACAGACTTGGGCAGTACGGTTGCATTAGGAAAGTCTACGCTTTATATTCTTGCTCAAAGAAATAAATCTTAGTAGAAGAAGCACCTTGAGGAAATTTCATCTTTGCTATCAGATCTAATTTCAGATGTCAAACCAGCAACTTTTTTTTTTCAGTTGGTTTTTTCCCCTCCTATTTTACAGTGAGAACTCATTTCTGTGTGTTTTCTCTATTAAAAGATTTTTTTTTTTACTTTGCTGAGGGATTTTGAGATGAACATTGACACAAAGGTTAAAGTAACTTCAAAAGGCTTTCAATTTAGTATTAGTTCTATGCAGCTTCCTCCATCTTTCAGAGCAGAGTATTACTCTTCTGCATGGTCTGTCTAACCAAAGAACAAGATTTTCCATGCTCTTTGATCTTTTAAAAATATATTGAAATCTGAAATCAAGTGCTTTGCCTGAGTCTTGACTCTGCTGGCAACAGTGATCTGAATAATGTAGTAACATGTACAGTCCCCGAGTAACACCTAAAAAAAAAAAAAAATCTTCAGAATCAGTCCAGCTATGTCTAGCAACCCATTAAAAGCTCTGAAGTCTGAAGTGGATAAAAGAAGGGTCATAACCAACCCGAATAAATAGAAAAAAATAGTTCCAGCTAAAACAACCCTATTTGATTAAAAGACTGTACAAAGTGCAAATGCCATGCTAAGACAAGAACATAATCTCTACCTAAAGTTACACAGAAGGCACAGATAAATATTTTTATTATAGCCTTAGTACAGAGTTCATTGCATATCTTGCCAATAATGCAAAAACAGTGCCACAAAAAAAATAAAAAATCACATCAATCCTCTCATTTATTTCTTTCACATTACCCATCTAGGTTAGAGGGTTTCTACATAGTATTACTGGGGACAATTAAGTCTGTTTAACACAGAGACAGATGCCAGATGTATGCATGTAACAGTTACAGAGGAAGCATATGCATAGTATCAGCTCTACAAATAGTCAGGCTCCCTAGGCACTCAACAGTTTTGAAGCTAAGGGAGGGAATGTTTTTATGTTATAACATTTTCCCTTGGTGCTAGCAAATTAGCTGCCTTGTATCCTTCTTCAGCTGGAGCTGCAGAGAGTCACTTGAGAGCTTACAAATAAGTTTAAAGCTCTGCTAGACTGTTTCTTAGGCACCTGCGAAGTGGTATACATACTGCGCCTGAGAGCAGGCGCCTGCGTAACAAGTGGACACAAAACAACAGCAACAAAGTTTGATTCTTTTTCACATAAGACAATTTTTTCTTACCTTAATTCCTTACAGAATTTGTTCAAGGTCAGGCTGAGCTTGACTTTCAGTTATGGTGCTTTATTTTTGTCTCCTTGGGAATTAAAGCAATTCTTCTTAAAGAAAAACAAAGCAAAGCTACCTTTTTATTAGCAAACCCAGAGGCTGTTTTTGAAGAACCATGCAGTAGGTATTTGGGCTCAGATTTCTCTGCTTTCCATTATCTGTGATACTCAGAATTCAAGCTAATAATAACTGTACAGGTCTCTTGCCTTTTTTTTCCAATACAACAATAAGCCTAGGAGGAGGGAGACTGATTAAAATGAAGTCATGTTGTAAAGCATACATGAAACCCAAAATCAAGTAAATATTATAGTGATAAGTTTCAGTAAATTAAAAGATTGCTTTAAATACCCTGAGAAAGTTGACAATGATCCATATCTAGAATAGGTTTTACTGCATTTTATAGCATGTTTTCCCCATTTCTAGGAGTAGTATCTTCATCATCTCTACAGAGTAAAGATTTTCCTGAAGGATGTCAATAGATTGATGTTAACTGGCTTATTCTGAATCCTTCTGCAGCTTTAAATTTAGCAGCTGTATCTTTTACTTGCTTTACCAGAACAATGTTTAACTTATCTAATACATCACTGCTGATTTCCTTTGTAGGGCTTTTAGATAAGTAAGCAGAGGGCACAGCTAACAGAAGTTACCCTGACTGCATCTTACTTGGCAGTGATATTTGTAATTAGCTTTTAAGTCTATCTCCAAGACTAAAATACACTTTTTATAAGAACATGGCTCAGATTAGAGGTTGCTAGACACCAAAAAAATAGTTACCAGGCTTAAAAAGTGAAGATAATCGTGAAAACAAAGAATGCATAATGACAACACCTTTGAAAATAGTTCCCCAAACTGACAATTTTTCTTAAAGCTATCTTTTGTTGCATCAAAGTATTCTGACATCAGTTCAGAAATTGCAGTTATAACAAATTAAAAGATGACAAGTAAAAAAGTGAGTCTCAGTTGAGCAGCTGAACTGGTGCACATAAAAGTAACAAGTAGGAGAGATTTTTCTGTATTAGTGGTGTTAATACCTATAATCTCCTCAATTCTTGAAATATTAGAAGGTTATCTGTAACTCAGAGTTCTTGATGAAAGATCTGGGAAAAGGAAGATATGAATATTCTGTAGGTATCTTCAGTAAGTGTCTTTCAGAAATTAATCCACTGTTCATGGAGAATCTGAAAATGCAGTATTGAATCTGTTTACATGTATGATTCTCTTTTCCAAACTGGTTATATTTAGAGAGTCAGATTTGAAAAAGACATACTTAATTATCCTTTCTGATTGATCTAATTGGAGCACTATCCAGACAGAAAGTTAAGCAGGATAGCATTATGAAACTTAAATTGCTAAGAGAATGTGGGTTCTTCATAAAGTGACACAAGGGTAGTCTCATTCTGCAGATTTCTTTCAAAGGTGGTAACAACACACCAGCAATCACCTAAATAATAGTCTAAGGGACTCTCTGATAATATGATAATGATCTTAGCATAGGGAAGATTCTACATGAAACTCTTAAATATTTCTCTCTTTTATAAGAAGATTTTTTTGCATCTCTATGTCCAAGTGAGAGCTCCTTAAGATGTCTAAACAACCTAAAGCTTTTTTTCTGAGAGCATCAGGATAAAAAATGTTCTACCTCCTATTCTGTCACTTGCATTGTAAACCTTCCATAAAGTCCAAAGTATATGATGACCTTTTGAAACAGGATGATACACAGTAGAGTTTTCCATCTGTCAGCATAAAACCAACATGGATTCATTATGACTGTTAAAAGAGATTCTGAATGTAAATCCAGCCATACCAGTAGGAATATGGAGGAAAATACTCACTTTCATCAATGTGGCTAGATTTTGAATTGTTCAGCATCCATGCTGCCTTTGTAATTATTTTTATGTGATTTTGCAAAGGAAAACAGGTAGCATTTGAACAACTTTGCTGCACTGATTTTGTTTTGGACAAAACCAGGCTCCTACACAGAGGCTGACAGACTTCCATTCAACAGAGTCTACCTACAGTCAGGATGTAAACAGAGCTATCAAAAGGATATAGGGATTTCTGTAGAAACTTGTCATATCTCTCCCCTCAGTGGCACCCTCCTTTGTCAATACCTGTAAACAAGTTGTCATGTTCAAATTTGAGGCAAGCTTGCAAAGCGAAAAGCTTGGTACCTTCTAATGAAAGATTTGTACACTGAGATAATTGACAACTAGTAAGGAAGGTTCAGCGGTGTAACATATAGCTCATTTCTGCTGGCTTGATGGTCTGACAGATGGAGATAACTCCTTTAAATTATGGAGTTTTTATATTGGTATTTTTAGGAAATGTCAACAGCATAATTATATTTTCATTAATGTTGTCTTTTCTTCCCGTTCATTGCTTTTGTTTGTCATAATCACTTGTTACCTTTTGTCTCTAACTATACAATCTGTTAATATTTGTACAGGCAGGCTCACAATGGTCCTGGTTAATGACTAGACTATAAGCATTGCCACACTACAATATGCAGCATTTAGTAAATGCTGCAAATTAGATATGGAGATCATTGATACTATAATTATGACTTGCTCACAATAAAGTTAGTAAAAAGAATGTGATTATCATGCAAATTGTGCAAATGATTACACAAATTCAGTTAGGTTTCAGATTTAAGAGTCATTGCTTTTGCAGATGCTAGTGCTGAAACAATCCCACTGTAATATCTTTGGCATTGCCTTGATCAAGAGTGAAAATGTGCTATATTAAAAATGTGCTTTCTAAAGGTCCGTGAGGCTGTTCTCTTCTGTTAAATACTGTAGTTTAGTTTTCCTTCTTTCTCAGGAAACAGCTTAGGGCTCTACAACAAAGATTTACAGTTTAAAACTGTCAATGTGTCATATTATTGAAGTTTCTCAGTAGCTTCTCAGCTAAGTGGAGGGCTGGCACAACTAGCCTTTGTATATTTGCTACCTGCAGCCGTGGGCTAAGAAAATCTTCTTGTGTGGGATGGGAAAGAGACTAAAATGACTGTTTCATGACTGTTATATGGTCTTTTCACTGCAAATAAGAGTCAGGGCCAGTCTTATAGACAAACACTGGAAATCAAGACTGGGTGTCCATTTTCTTCTTTCTCCTCTATTAAGAAGAAATGAGATATAGTTTTTACTAGTTAGAACTATTTTCAGTTCACTTCTAACTATAGAATTGTGTGTTTTCACCACTGAGAAAAACAGTGAAAAATTGCAAGGGCCATGAGCTCTGTCTGGGCCACAGGTAGAAGTTGTTTTTATGCTGCAGAAGTTTTGAATTGTTGTGAATTTTGGAAGCAGAGCCTATCCCTGTCTGTGACTCACAGGTCTGATTTGCCTCCAGAACAGCAAGGCAGAGGCCAAAGACCCATTGTTGGGATCTGTGGACCAGCCCGCTGTGAGGATGGAAAATTTTCAGGTAACACAAATATTTTCTTTCTCTTCTATTGTTTTTAAATAAAAATGTGTGATTGTCATTAAATTGTAAGCATTTAATTAAAGCATATTTCTGTAAGAAATGTTTTAAGTTTTCTACAGTGCTCCCTGTAATCCTGAAATATTCCTCCAATATTTATTGTCTGGGACAAATGTGAACTAGAAATGTATCCATAGGCCATCATGTTTTTATGGCTTTTGAAGTTTTTTATGTCATAATAATATAAAATATATATTGTCTTTATCCTGTGTCCAGAAAATAAGCAAACAAAACCAACTAAACAAAAACCCAATACCACCTGTGGGAAACTGTGTAGATTATAGACCTCAGAAATTTGTATTTATAATATCAGGAGAAAAACATGAGATACAAAAGGTTTAAAAATGTGGCAGTCCACTCTCCTTTTACTGCCAGTCATTTTGCTAATCTGAGCTACATAATTGCTTTGCCTGACTGAAAGGAGCCTTTAAACAGACAAGCCAATATAAATACTCAGATAGGAGACAGCTCTGTTTAATAACAGCAAGAGAAGTATAGAAGTATTTGTTTATCTCTGCTCATTTATGTCAAAATCAATTGTAATTAAGCAGAAATCCAACCACAGAGGTAGTGCAGTAGCTGATTGTTCTCAATAGAAATGTCATATAGACCCAGTGTTTAGGACATGCCAAAGCACACATTATTTGTCTCCTGTAATAAATATCTACTTATAGCCTTTCCAGTTCTTTGGTAAAGGCAATTTCCTCTCAAATTAAAAAAAAAAAAAAAAAGTCAAGTAAGCCACCATTTCATGTGAGTTCTGTGAGGTTTTCTGGTCATGTTTTAGGAATTACTGAAGTTCTGAAAAGCAGAGTTAATTATATTCTCTGTTAGATATTATGTGGCATTTATTGTCCATCTGCTTGCACATATGTACAGAAAATACAGATCTTTCATATCTATTTAAGGTATTAAAAATATGAAGCATAACATTATTTTATTAGTCTAAAACAAGTACTGCTGTTGGTGGAGGTTTTTTAATAAAATCATAGAACGGTCTGAGTTGGAAGAGAATCTTAAAGATATCTGGTTCCAACCACTGTGTCATGGGCAGGGACAGCTTCCACTAAACCAGGTTGCTCAAAGCCCCATCCAGCCTGGTCTTGGACACTTCCAGGAATGGCACAACCTTTTCCAGTGCCTCACCACCCTCAGAGTAAAGAATATTGTGTTTGTGGTCAGACCAGAGAAATATAAGCTGCAGAGAATTTTACACTTTATTTCATAACTGAGTAAATTCTAAATGGAAATATTTTCAATAATGAGCACAAATTCACAACATCAAGGGTGAATGGACCCGATCTCCTACACAAGTCACTGTGTATGCATTCATAAACAGATCTTTGTTATGTGAAAAAAGGGTCATCAAAGATGGGCTTTATTATTAAATGTAATGCTATGAAATGCATTTCAAGAGTGAAGGTATTGTGAAACTGTGTGCTTTCAAAAAGAAGGTGGCCTATATGTTGAAATGGGTCCTCTGGTTTATTTTCTTACTTGGACTTGTTAGTTGATAGTCATTCCAGTCAACAGCATCAACCTACAAAGCATCCCTGACAATTAAAACTTATTTTTAGCTTACATTTATAGAAAGGAATTTTAAAAACAGTCAGTTAGAAAAGGGTGTTTATGCAATAGTAAAAACTAGACATCCCCCGTTGAAAGAGAAAAAAGGATATCTGAAAGACAGGCTTTCCTAGGACAATTAAAAATAACAAAAGCTACTGGTATTTTAAAATATTTATTGTCATTCATGTTCTTATCTAGCCATATTCCTATTTAGTCTTTATTGATGAGCAAATGGCAATAAAAAACTAAATTTTTAAATATTTTGTGAGTAGGAAGTTCTTAGGAAAGAATGCACTTGAATATCTATCAGTTCAAATCTTATAATGATCTGAACTCTGTCTGCCTTGTTTAAGTCCAAACGAAATTTGATAAAATAATTTACAAGTTTTGTGAGGAATAGGATGGCATAGATCTATCTGTAGGTCTAAGTCTTTGCCTATTTATATATCTATATATAGGCCTGCGTATAGGGGTAATCAGACTTTAAATATACGTAGATTCATTTATTTACATAAATATATATAAAAGCATATATGTATATGTGTATACACATATATTTATAGTCTGACTTCCCATATATGGGAATCTTGACATTTAGTATTAAATTGTATGGAGTACTTCAATACAGACTATAGTGTTCTTCATCCTGTAAGTTTAGTACATAAAATATTTCTTGGAAATGTTTGCATGCTGATGTTTACCTTTCAGTTGTTTTTCTGCTTTGCATGTATGTGCAATTTAAATAATTAGGGACCAGTTAAATTGAAGAAAATGTTGTATTTATTGACTTGATTTTTCCACCTAGTCACTGTTTAAAAAAATAATAATTCTTGAGCTTCTTCTTTGTTATCATTATGCAAATTTCATATAATTAGTGAGTCAAAATAAGATATCTGTTTTAGCCATTGAAAGGAGCCAGCTATCTAAAGCATTCATTAATTAACTTCATAGTGCAATATATTTAGGGTGAAATCAGTACCTATAATTAATTCTGTTCACAATATTTATAAAGAAAGTGTAGGAAATTGTAGATACCACAATAAAAGAACCTTTTTCTTTTAGCTTGCTATGGAAGGCAGATATTAAATATAACTGCTCTGGTAATAGAATAAAATACATAAGATATGTCTTCTGCTGCACCAAAATGCACATCTTGCATTCCATTTTATATGTTACCAATATAACTTTCATCCTACACTATCTTTAAATTTCCATCCAGAATACATTTCCTATCTAGGCGACTGTTGTTTACAGATATCTTGTTTCCTTTTCTTTCTACAGCTGATAATTTAGCAGTTCTATTTTAGTGTATGTTCTCCCCTAAGTGCATAAAGTACTTCTGACTGTTTACCCTTAAAGCTCCAGAGAATTAGGAAAACCTCTAGACTGCTTCTGTTTATTGTACATGCATGCACTGTTAAGGTTTATTTTCAACAGGAGGGAGACAAGCACAGAGATAAAGACTGATGGTGCATATCACTCTACCAGCACATCTTGCTGTACAGCACAGCATACAACCTACTTTCCATACATATATTTATGTATTTACCTTTAAATTCATTCTATTTTCTCATATGTACTAATTTGGCCCTTGGTGGTAATAGTTCACTTCGTGTTAGTAGTTTCTGCTACTAGTACAAATATCCCTGTTTGATTTTCTTCACTGTGTGCTAGCTGTAGCAGTCAAAATTACAGGCTAATGGTGAGACAAGCAGCTTATAATGTATGATAATCAATACTCAAAATCTATTCCCTATTATGTGACATGAAAGAGTGAAATGAAAAGAGAGATTTTTCAGGGCTAGCACACTAAAGCTCATGCAATGCAGGTGAGTTTCAATTCAAGGTCATTCTGTGGTTTTTTTTGTTGTTTTTTTGGCTTTATATTTAATTCAGTCACGGCTACCATGTCCAGGGAGCAGAAA
This sequence comes from Phainopepla nitens, assembly GCA_013400175.1. Classification (NCBI taxonomy): domain Eukaryota; kingdom Metazoa; phylum Chordata; class Aves; order Passeriformes; family Bombycillidae; genus Phainopepla; species Phainopepla nitens. Next base: position 950,347 of record VXBQ01006195.1, on the reverse strand, counting down.
TGGAAAGTTAGTCGATACAGGGATAGGAATGCAAGTATAAAAATTGCTTTAACAAATACAGGAAATACGAAGGGGAAAGAAGATAGAACATGCAATATATACATTACATATATATGCTACATGATACATATATATATATTTTACTTAGAGATTACCAGCAAACTTTGTATTTTTGTTGGCAGTAATGAATAATCTAAACACTGCATAAGACCCCTTCTCATAGGAATGTATGTGTATGCATGTGTGTGAGACCTAAAAATAAAAATCTTCAAACACAACTTGGTTGCAATGAATTAACCTATTGAGTGTTGAAAATCTCAAAGCATAGTTTTCAGAACAGTACTGAACACTAATGAATAAGTTTACAGTACTTATTTCCAGAGACTGAGAACTTTTCTGATCTTTACCTTTCATCTGAGTTTTTTTGTTTCAACCTTAGTTCAGAGAATATTTATTTTTTTTAAAGAAATACAGTTCAGTCGAGTTTTAGGAAAAAAAGGCAGTGTCAAAATAGAATTTTCTAATTCTAGATTTCATATACGTATTTATGTATAGATATGTGTGTGTTGTCAATGTATGTAGCAGAGAATTATATATATATGAATACCTATTTAATATATTTTAAGATAATACGACCTAGAACTACTGCTTGAAAGACAGAAAGGGTTTTCCTTCTACAGATGTCCTTTTTGTGATATAATAAAATAGACTGTAATGTTTGGGAAGAGGGATCTTGCTTTGACAGTGTAATTGAAAAGAGAGGAGCAGAGAAAAGTACTGGTCCATTGATTGGGTAATTCTGAGCATTTTATGGTATCTAACATGCAGCAGGGTTTTATTTTTTATTTTTTTTTTTGTTATAAAACAACAAAATTGTTTACAAATATCCATACAGAGGATACTTAAGTTTACAACATAAAAGTTAGTTGGAAAGCTGATTAATTGTTTAGGTAAACTTTTAAAAGTGCCAGAAAGCTTTTACTCAGAATTGTTATGAATTCCATATAAGAGAAAAATAACTTTAGATATTAGGGAAAATCCTGAAGAAAACACCTATTTCTCTTATTTCTGGAAGTCCAGTTTTTAAGTTAGAGGCTGAGCTTGCCAAAAGTCTTCTCTGAAGGATCAGGAAGACTAGGGTGTTTTTAAAAATATATTGATTTGGGTTATTTTGTAGAGTTTTATGTTTCTGGATGGGTTTTTTTTGGAGGAGGAGGAAGTGGTTTGGTTGGTTGGGGATTTCAGTTTTTTGAGAGATTGAGAGAGAGAGAGAGAGAGAGAGAGAGAGAGAGAGAGAAGCAGTTTCCCTTGGCTGTTTTAAAGCAGCAGCTGTTTGGTGCTGTAGAAGCTCTGGAAAACTAGATTCAGAGAACTTTAGTGGAGGTGAACTAATGGGTGGAATGAGGTGTATGGAGATGTCCTACATTTGCATGGCTCCCATTTCATTAAGCAATTGCCACACATATGTTTTCTCTGCGGTTATGCATGCTGATGCCATCTCATTCAAGTGAAGTTAAACAAACACGACAAACTTATATTTCTTCCTTAAAATCTTTTCAGTCCTTCCACTTTGTTACACTCCTAAGTTTGCGGTTATTTTACTCCTGCTTTTAATCAAGATAATTTCAGTTTTTATTGGATACTAAAACCAGCGTGTGGATTAGTTTTCCTTGGAGATCATAGAATCATTGAATGGTTTGGGTCAGAAAGGACCTTGAAATATCTACCACGGGCAGGAATGTTCCTCACTAGATCAGGTTGCTCAAGGTCCTGTCCAAAATGGCTTTGAAACCATCCAGCAATGGGACATCCACAATTTCTCTGGGAAATCTGTTCCAGGGTCTCACTACTCTCATATCTAAGAGCTTCTACCTCATGTACAATCTAAATCTGCTTTCTTTCAGTTTATGCAGCCTAGGACACAATTGGCTGTCTGGGCTGTGAGCCCACACTGCTGGCTCATGTCCAGCTTTTCAGCCACCAGCATCCCCAATCCTTCTCAACAGGTCTGCTCTCAATCTGTCCATCCCCCATTCTGTATTGATACAGTTTAACTTCATGATGTTCACATGGCCCCCACCTCTCAAGCCTGTCATAGTTCCTCTGGATGGCATCCCTTCCCTCCAGTGCACCAGATGCACTATTCAGCTTGTTGTGATCCTAGAGTGCACTAAGTTCCATTTTCTATTTCATTAATGCAGATAATAATTAATGTTGGTCCCAGGGTGGACCCTGAAGGGACACCTCTTATTATGGTTTCCACTTGGACATTGAGCCATTGACTGCAACTGTTTGCATGTGACCATCCAGCCAGTACCTTATTGATCTGACAGTCCATCATTAAATCCATCAATCTCCAATTTAGCACCAAGAATACTGTGGCCATGTCAATATTTGACCATATCAAAGGCCTTACAAAAGACTTTGCCTTGTCCACTGGTGCATTCACTCTATCATAGAAAGCCACCAGATTAGTCAGACACACAACCTGTCCTCAATGAAGCCTTGTTGTCTGTGTCTAATCACTTCCTCATCTTCCATATGTTTTGATACATCTTCCAAGACGATGTGTTCCATGATTTTACCAGGTACGTAGGTGAGGCTGACTCACCTCTATATGAGTTTTATATTTTAAAGCCTCTATGTCATATCCTTTTCCTCAACCATCACTTTGTTCTGCTCTGCCTGTACCTAATTCTCTCTTGCTTTTGGTATTTTTCAGGGTTTACACCAGACTTAGATTTTAAAGCCTTCAAGGAAGAGAGCACATACACAGAATGACACTTTTTCACACAACTGTATCATTAACAAGTTTCAGTTCTAAGTAAATTATCCCAGTTTAACATCACTATGACATAATACAATTTTAGTTTAATTTAAGTCCTATTTATTCATATCTTTTTAGAAATGTGAAAAAAATATTTACACTCCTGGATTCCCATAGATCACTTTTGGCATTTCTGTTCTCATGTTTCTGCAGTGCAATCATCCATTATTCAGGTGGAATTTATTTTCTAATTTAGAAAGATGATGGTTGCTTAAATTCTCCCCATCTTTGGGTCAGCATGTTTGTTCTGTTTTTCGGAAGACTTGTTCTGCATGTCTCTGTATGTGTGCTTCATTCTTATATTTAAAAGTATACTAACAGTTTTTTTGTCTAACTGGAATTCCATGCATTTTTAAAATACTAAATTCCTCAAAAAAGTGAATATTCAACCTATCTGCCCATTTTGTGAGTGAAAAAATATTAATAGTTAAAGATCAATGTATAGTTAACTGAAACCTAGAGATGATGCAAGGATTTATTCTATTTATTTTTCTTATTCCTGATACTTTGATTAGAGTTGTGAGTACAATTATAAGACAGCAAATATTGGCCCAAATGTTACCCATTTAATGTAAGTGACACACAAGCCAAGGCTTTTAAAATAGAAAGTTTTATTTGAATCGTAAAACAAGAAGTACAAAAACTTATTCTAAAAGTGTAACAAAGGAATCTCATTTAACTATTTTCTTTGAAAGAAATAAGGATGTAGGAATCCTATCTGAAAACATCACCAGTTCAAATAGTGTGTCACTATTTGTCATTCTTCCAAATTGCATGTATTGAGCAAATCCATTTTCACTTAGTTGCACCAAAACAAAAAAGGGGAAAACTGATTACATGATCCATACTCATGTCCAATAAAATTACAATATGCACTTCTTGACAAGCTTATATTTAATGCATACTGATGGAAAATTCTAGTTCTCTGTTCTCAGCAGGAAAAGTAGGCTTTTTAAGAAAACCTTTTTATTTTGTGACTGTCACACAACATAACAATTACAAATGAAATAGAGGTGACAAAAAAAGAAAAAACAGCTTGCTGATTTTTATGAAGTGTTTGTATTTCCAGAAAGGCAGTCACTGCTCAGTTATTTGATTTGAAAAATTAATTCTTATAATTCCTTTTGAGTTCCCTAAGTACTGTTCACTCTTTTCTAGTATGAGTTTTACAGAACAAAGCCTAAAAGATTTCTACAGCAGATTAGTTTACAGATGAAGCTCAATTCCACTGAGAATGAATCTCTAATGACCCCTTTATACTTCCACTGGGTTGTGTGAATGCTTTAATATGTGGAGAACAGAATTAAATAAATCTATTGTCTCAACTAACAGGTTTATGCAAACCTTCTGAAATATTTTAATTACAGCTTCTTCTTTTTCTCCATAATTAAGAAAGCAGATGTCAAGTAAGCCCATCACGTGACGATCATATCCTATCCATTAGCCTAAATAAATCCACTTATAATTAGAGTTTTTTCTCTTTCTCCTTTGTTTTGCAGAACAAGAAGAATGTGTTAACTGCACAGATGAATGCAGAGTGCTTGGTCATTCTGACAGGTGTTGGATGCCACAGTTCCCTGCAGCCAGTCAGGCTGAGAATGCAGATTATCGCACAAATCTCTTTGTACCCACAGTTGAAGCTAATGTTGAGACTGAGACATATGAAACTGTGAATCCCACTGGGAAAAAGACTTTTTGTACATTTGGGAAAGACAAAAGAGAGCACACTATTCTCATTGCCAATGTTAAACCTTACTTAAAAGCCAAACGTGCCCTGAGTCCTCTGCTTCAGGAGGTTCCCTCAGCATCGAGCAGCCCAACCAAGACATGCATTGAGCCTTGCACCTCAACAAAAGGACCACTGGATGGTTGTGAAGTGAAATCAGGAGCCTTGGCTGAACCAAGCAGCCAGTACTTGTCAACTGACAGTCAGTATCTATCGCCCAGTAAACAGTCAAAGGACGCTTCCTTCATTGCATCAGATCAGATGGCTAGGGCCTTTGCAGACGTGCATTCCCGAGTGAGCCGAGACTCGAGTGAGATGGACTCTGTTCTGGAGCAGTTAGACCGTTCAGCCCGGGATCTAGGCAGGGAGTCGGTGGATGCCGAGGAAGTTGTGAGAGAAATAGACAAGCTCTTGCAGGACTGTCGGGGAAGCGACCCTGTGGCCATCAGAAAGTGAGGGGGAAGATAAGGACAGGCTGGCAGTTGCATTCCTCTTCTGCTGATTGAAAGTAAATAAATAAATAAATTCCCCGGTTGTAACAGAATTACAGGAATGAAGGAAGACCAATGCTGCTTTAAGGCTTTTAGTGAACATCTGAAGTGCCCACAAGTATGTTCTTTTCACTGCTCTTTCTTTTTGACAGATAACACTGGTTTCATTTTGACCAAACTTTCATTAGGACAGAGTCAAGTACACCAAGAACAAAATGAAAGAAGGAAAGACAGTGCCATTTTGACAATCTGATAGGAAGGTGTGAGAAAGATGGAATGGAAATACATCTGATACTTTAAGACTGTCCTCAATAGCTGATGCTGACTTTACTGTTTACGTATAAACCCCAAGAAAAACAGGGTTGAATAATGCTGATCTGTGGTGAATTTCCAGCAGCCACCACAGGCTTCTACTGAAAGTCCTATAAAGAGTTCTTGTAGTAGTCCAAGTGACACCAAACATTAACATTCATTTGTGGTAAACATTTATGTACAAAGTTGTCTGCCACAAATACAGAAAAAGAAAAAAAAAAAAAACAACAATAAAACAAAAAGAACCATTCCAGATCATTATTCAAGAAAACATATCCTCATCATTAATGAAACACTACATATCATATTAAGGTTAAATGTAAAATGATATAGTCCATCTTGTCCTGCACACACATAAGCTAATTCACTTGATAAAATGAAAAAAAAAATTAATATCTATTTAGCATTTTAGTGTCCAACAAAGTTATAAATAGTTAGTGATAAGTTAAAAAAAAACAGAAAAGGAAGTGAAATAAAGTTTGGGAAAAAAAGAGTTACCTTAAGGGTAATACAGAAAAGGAATTAACATTATTAACACTTTTTTATTCATTTGTGGACACTAAAATAGCTCAGGAAAGTGAAAATGTCAGACATCCACAAAAATCACATGGTCATTTAAATGTGCAAATGTAAGAAGATTCAGTGTGTTTACATCAAATGACATATTTTTATTGATTTATTGCAGATTCAGTGCATATGAGCCAAATTGTTGAGTGTATAAGAGCTATATTGTGTATTTTATTAAATTAATATATAGTTGTGTTGCAAAAATATTTGGGCTTATATTGTAAATGGCAAGTGTTGCCTCAGTAGCTGTCGAACTCTATGAGTTTTGTTTTTTCCTGCTTCCTTTTCCCTATGGAATATGGGAAGCAGTGCCTCAGAGCAAAGTCTCTTGTTTAATGTATGGTCTACGAAGTACTGCAGTACATAATCTGTTCAAAATATGTTTGAGTGAGCTGATGGAGCTAACTGACCAGCCTACAAATACATCCATCAGTCACGGTTATGTGCAAGTCCTTGTAGAAGCTTCTATTGCAAACCCATGCTTAATAACAAAAATTACACTCGAACCAACATCTGGAACCTCCTTGGGTTTTGTTTTTTTTTTTTTTCCCCCAACACATGCAGCCAGCCTGTTCAATGTAGGATATTTGATTGAATTCTCCAGAAATGCCACCATTTCAAATGTTTTGGTATCAAGTTTATAGAGCTGAAAAATACATCAGTGCCAATGTTGCATGAGCAGTATTATATCTGATTCTTCAGAATATGCAATAGCTTACTGCAGTTCTAGATAAATACTGCTTATTCTGGGGGGTGTTTTTTGTCAGGTTTTGTCTTAATCTGAATAATATTTGCAGAATAACTTAGAATAACTTGGGATATAGTTTCTACTTTTTATTATTGTTTCCTAAGAGTGTTTTTATTGCATTTAAAAAATTAAAAATTACTTTCAGATGAAACTTAGAAAAGAACAAATGAACTTCCACAGTACAAGAAGAAGCAGAAGAATAAAATGTTTAGCTCAGGATTTGTCCCTTATATACTTCAGATACTCTGCTGGAAATACCATTATGACACCATTTTTATTGTTTAAAAAGTATATATTTGGTTTCTTAAATTTAATCTGTACTATAAAAACATTTATAAAAGGGGTTGGCAATCTGAAATACCAGAAACCATAGTTTTTTATCAGTTCAAGAAAAAGTTGACCCAACAAACTATTTTGGTTTTAAGATTGCATTTAAATGATGATTTTAGCTAGTCAGTCTTACAATGAATTGTCTTTGGGAGACAACAATTATGACAATTTGCTTTTAGCTCTGTTAAAAAATGTCTACTATTACATGCAAAAGGAAGGATCTTGTACATGTCTTATCAAGCTACTCTCCATGTTTTGGACAATTTATGTATCTAAAACGTGGTGTTGTCTGTGTTATATAATTTTTTTTTTTTTTTTTTTTTGGCCAGGAGACCCGAGATTGGTTTTGCTTGATAGCTTGATAGCTTGAAATTCCATAGTGGAGAGGATTCTTATTGTTTGATCAGTCTTTTCTACGTATTTCTGTGGTGCCCATCACTTCAGTGTCTGTGCACCAAGTCTTTAGCTCTGCCAGTGAGATCCATTATTCAGCAAAATCTAAGCCAGTATGTAAATACAGTCAAGTGATGGAGATTTGTGTATTTTATAAATGATTTTAACACTGAGTAACCAATTGTACAATTCATTGTATGTTTCTGAAGACATAAAACCACAACATTCTGAGAAAGGGCTGTGCCAATGTAAGAGGAATTTACCTTAAGGCTCTCTGTCACTAGTGATTTACTAGCTTTAGCTGTTTAACACATTATCTGTATTTAGTAGTGATTATTTATTTACCACTCTGAGGTAATTCAGAATTCATGACTCACAGCTTTATAGAAGAGTTTAGGAAATCTTGCTTTTATTTAATTTGTCTTTCGGCTGCCTTGTTTTGTAGAACTCTGGCATACTACTTCCCAGTATAAGATTATCCGAGGTTAAAAATTTTATTTCACAATTTAGAATGGATACATAATGAACCAGTAAACCAGTAGAGCTTATAAAATGTGAGTTTGACTGGTTCAGTCAAAATTAACATGATTTTGTTTGAAGGACGTACTGCACACAAAAGAATTTTAAGTGTTTTTTCTCCATGGTATCTCTATTATCACCATTGGAGAAAGATGCAGCAATGAAAGATAAAGTTGATGAGTTATTTCTCTCATTTTTTACACACATGCTTTAAAAGGCTGAAAGGAAGTATCTGTCAAAATCTTATAAAAGGAAAGTTGGAGTTGAGGCAAGTAAAGCAACTAATAAATTTGTACTGTACACTGTGAATAGCGAATATGGCATTCTGTATCTTTTTTTAATCAAAAAAACCAGCAACTGGGAGTTCCTTATACAATTGGCCAATCAAATCAGAACTCAAAATCAGACTTGTCTGTCCCCCTTTTTTTTTTCTTTAATTGGCATATTTATGAGGAAACAGATTGTCCTGAACTGTGATTTGCCACTTAAGAATAAAGATTTCTCACTCCAAGTTACCCCTAGAAGTCAAATCTTTGTTCATAGTGGAGCAACATACACCACTCAAACAAGATTTCATGTTGCTTGCTGTCAAATGGAAGGGAAATCACTGAGGTCAAGGAAGAGTCTGAAGCCTAGCATAACATACACCCACTCATTATTTTTTAATTGCTTTCTTTTGACATCAGGCAGCAGTTATTATTGCATTAATTTAAATGGGAGTTTTGGCTATCAAGATTTGTTGACTTGAAGTGTAATTGAACGAAATCTTATTAAGGTTTTGACTTCTCTGGCCCAATTGTGATACAGGTTGGCATTCTCATTTATCAGCCCCTGTCTCCCCATATGGCTCAAAGTTGCACCAATGACTGGTGAATGACACAAAAAGACCAAACAAAAGCAGCATACATTGTATGGATTTTCTCAACCGCTATTGTTTAATGGCTGTGTTTAATGTGACCTATCTGGAAAATGAGGACTACGAATAAAAAGCGATTACTAATAGTGGTGTTGCCTGCTTTTGCATTCATTAACACAGAAGAGATGTGTTAAACACTGCATACCACAGGGAGCCTGATGGTAATTACTTTGGAAAAGCAACTTGTGGCATTGCGGCTGTTACAGCTAGTTATCAGTTTGCCAAAAAAATGACAGTTCCTGCTTCATTTATTAGAAATGTGTAACCGTTTTCTCTCAACAGGAAAGTGGAGAAGAGTTTTCATCAAGCTGGGTAGGTTTATCTTTTAAGCAGCTGATGCACTGAATTCCTAGAGGCTGTTATTTGCTCATAGAAACATGGAACTGAATAAAGGAAATTTTCGTTTAGTACACTGGTGTGAGTTCACCAGAAACATTATAAATGGGGTGGGGTTGTAAGTTCTTAAAGACTGTCAGCCTATTAGGAGAGATCAAAACACTGTTTGAGTATACAAGTGGAGAAGGACAGCCTGAAGAATGCAAGGAATTGCTTTTTGCTTTTTAACTTTTTTTATTTTGTCTTTCTTAAGAGTGTGAGTAATTTTATTCAGGTTGCTGTAAATAATGTGACAAATTGCTGGGAAAAATATTATTAAGCCCTATGTCTGTTTTTTTGAGTTTGTTGTTATAATTTAACACTTTCATTAACCTCTTTTGTTTGGTTGGGTTTTGATGTATTTGAGCATTATGATCAATCCCTCTGAATGTGTGGCCCTCTCTGTCTGCTCCTATGTGATTGTAGTAATGACATACCAAATAGTGTAAAGCCTGGAAACCAGATATTTAGGTTTGCTGGTTTTGTTTTTTTTTTTTTTTTTTCTCCAGTNNNNTGGCCCCCCCCCTCTGCTCCTATGTGATTTTAGTAATGACATACCAAATAGTGTAAAGCCTGGAAACCAGATATTTAGGTTTGCTGGGTTTGGTTTTTTTTTTTTTTTTTTCTCCAGTGGGGAGTTTTTTAACTTTTGATTGTGTGTTTGGGTTTTTTTTAAAGTAATTAAGTATCTAGGCATTGCTTTTGACCGCTGAACAGAATTTCAATTTGTTCAGAATACAACAGGTGCTATTCCTGCAGACAGAATTATCTTTTACCCATTGCATTTTTTTTCTACAAGTCTCCTTGCCAGAAACAAAACCAGCCTGCATCTAGTTAGCTTTCTGTCTTAGGCACTGAAACCCAACAATGTTGTCTCCCCTTTTTCCCGCTACATATATCTGTCTTTCTTCACACTGATTTACAAAATCTAGCAAGCCCCTGTCTGTGCAGAGTCCTGACAGAATGTACCTTATGCTGCTGATGACCTCACTGGACATGGGATGTTACTTTTACTGTCTTCAACTGTGTGTGATTCAGAGCTTGGCTGGATCCACAGTATGTGTAGAACAAGTCATAAACCATCCTGGCTTTTCTTTACCAGAATACAGTCATTGATCTCTCATTTCGAAAGTGGCCAGTCTGTCAAACACAGATTCTTAGATCTCCTTTAAGCCAACCACATATTACTGCTTCAGGGTGTTCACTCATGGGATAAATACCCTACCCTTATCCTTTATTAAGTCTAAGACATGAAAGCAGCTGAAAGCTTATTTCTTCAGTTAGTAATGTTTCCTTAAAAATGAAATTTCTCCAATAGAAAGGACAACTGTCTGCTGTACGCATAGTTTGATTTCTGAAAGGTCACCTTAGTTTCAGTAGTGCATGAAGAAATGGATCAGGGAATTAATGAGCCATCTAAGAATTTTCTGAGACGTATATTCCATAATGCATATGTTATGATTCACAGCATCTTGATTTATTTATTGTTGATGGTTCCCAATACTGCCTGGCTTACGGAAATATTTAGTCCAGATTTTGGGGAAACATTTTTCTTTGTCTGGGAGACAAAATATTTTTAATATTTTTAAGATGATTTTTTTCCTAAACACATACTAGTCGAATGTTGGGCCCCCTGTTACTTTGTGAAAATGGTGTCCTAACATGCTTTCCCCCTTTAGGTTCTTTACATGAGAGATAATACCTTTGATTTGGGCAAGACTCCAAAATGTCTGTAAACATTCTGAAATTTGTCTTGGTAATTAGTAGTATAGGACTAGCTTGAAACACAGATGATTGGACAGCAGATTCAGATGTTGACCTATGGAGGAAGGGAATAATGAAAATTCCATTTCTGTAAACATATTTCATTTAATACTTTGAACACTAACTCTGTGGAAATTTTATTATAGTGCACCTACTGAACTGCTATCAGAGAACTAAGGGAACAGTTGGCCAGTAATCCTCAATGTATTCCAAGTTAAAAACAACATTGAAGTTGTATCTGGAAATCAATTGACTGCTGTAGCAGTATAGAAATGTCTGCAACAAGAAGTACTGCTTAACAAATTTGTGGTTACATTTTGTAATTTGTACATTTTCCATCTTTTAAGGGCAATCACACACAGAAGCCTTTTCAATGGCTTGATTTGAGAGCGATAAAAATGCATCACTAGGCTGGCATTAACATTGAAATAAAAGCACCATACGTGTCTGACCATCAGGAAGTAACATCTATTTCTGTTATTGCTGTCTATAAGAAAATGTTCCATGCATATATTTTTTAAGCCTTTTACAACAAGCATCAGTTATGATGCTGCATGCTGTAATGATTTCTACAAGTGACCCTATTTAGTCACCACTCCTTTCTTTTTATATGCCAATTTAAAATTCTTTACACTGAAAATTTATCTAATGTAGAGAATTGAGTAGATTTCTTGTCTTCTTCACAATTCTTACTATATAATAAATGATATTCATCATAATGTTTGTAGATAATACAATTTACTTCTTGAAATTCTTTGGTTTAAAATTTGTTTAAGGCTGCTATTATATTAAAACAATATTTTTATTTTCCAATTAAAATACTTATATTTTTATGAACAAATTATTCACTCACTATTGTGAGTTCAATGGGGAATCTTATTAGGAGTGTTTCAATAAACTAGTCAGCTGTAAATAAGAATCTTTTCTTGATAACTAAACATATAGCCATTCCATCTTCAGTGAAAATTATTTTTTTGGGGATTTTTTGTACTTAAATTATGAGAAAAAATAATCTGTGTATTCTGGATAACTAATATATTTAACATCCTCTAACTCTAATGCAGTTCAAAGTTGTGGTATTTCCTTATGAGTATATGTTTAGGGACTGTCCTAGACCAGAGGAGAAATTGTATTTACTCTGAACACCCTTTGAGTCTCTCTGCTTGAAGATGCATAGGCTATATGAATGATTCTGTATTCCCTTGTGCCTCATTTTAAATTGAGAACAAAAGAAATATAAACACTTCTATATCATTTAATTAGGATTTGTAGAATACCATGTGAATACGGGAAGTACAGCAGAGAAGAATACATGTGAAACTATTTTAACAACATTATAGTACCATTGTATTATAAGAGATTTAAAACAGAGATTAGCAACTGTTAATAAGCCTTTATCTTTGACCACAAGATAAGCTTCTTAAAAGCACTTTGGCTTTGCCTCAGTTCAAGGGTTATAGTCCTAGTGGAGAGCACTAGAATAAGGGTCCTGCTCAGACTCTAGGTTGCTTTTGTGATGTCTTCTTGTGGAAGAGACTCCAGAGGCTGGTAATTATGCTTCCATAATAATTTTTGCACCTCCATCAGCCAGTGTAAGTGAACCAAGCTCCCTGGTATATACCAGCTCACTACCACACTGCCACTCAGTGCTCCAACGCTACCTTAGCAGAGTCTGTTTAGGTGACTCGTTTAGGGATCCAAGATGGACAGAAGGCCAATTTTATTAGTACATCTCTTTGGACATGTCAAAGCAAGACACGGCAATCCTTCTAAAAGAAAAGAACACCCATTTTTTGAAAAAAGTAACAGTTTTTGATAAGTACTCTCCAGAACCATCCTGTCCCAAAAAAAAAAAAAAAAAAAAAATTACCAAGGGAAAAAAGTAAATATAGCCTTGCTTATAGACACTTTTACCTCCACAACGCAGTTGAGTAACACTGATGGTGAGTATAAATCCACCACCATTTTTTTCTAAATACACCTGTTCCAGTGAACTAAAACAGTAGAAGGTAATGGAATTTTTAGAAATCCAGGTAAAGCCTGTATAATGATAGCAAGCACAGTCAGTCCTTTAATTTCAAAATGAATCATCTTTTTAAAAAGATTCCTACTTCTGCGTTTATTAATAACCTTCTGTGCACACCTGAATTGTAAAACAATTGCAGCTGCAGTGTTAATGTGGCTGGCAGTAGAAATCAAGATAAAGAAGGAAAATGAATACTATGCTTTAGGCAGGCTTCCAGTCCCTATTACATCTTATCCCTTTAGCAGAGGTGAAATGTCAGGGGCCCATCATATTATGGCAACAGTAGGAGAAGTACAAACAATTGGAGGACATCTGATTCAAGCACTCTGGTTCAAAAAGCTTCCATGGAGATTTGCCAAGCTTACTGTGGGATCAAGAATGTAAACCTGAGACAGCTCTGCTGATAACCAGTAATTCCTGTAGTCTAAGGTGATGTTCACATCACCTCGCGCCTGGAAAAATTTCAAGCTTCTATGGGCAATGACAACACACAACTACAAGGAGCCACCAGGTGCAGCTGCCAAATCTTGAATCCCATAGCTTCTTGTAAGTGCATGCCAGCTTCCCTCATTCACTTTATTTCCTTCATCCTGAGTGTTTATAAGGCATACTAGCAAATGCTAGTTGACACTTCCAAGCCTTGAAGGGTGGTCTGGAGAAAGACCAATCCTGGTTCAATGCCTGTGTTTGTTAGCACAGAGTGTTTTCTCGCAGACAGATAAAAATCAGAGCTCTATTTGAAGAACCACTGTTTGCTCAGTTTGGGAATTTCCTTAGTTATTATTTTTGTTGCATTTTATAAATAATCCAGAAAATCATCAGTGAAGCTGAAAGCATGCTCATTTTTAACAGCAGCATAAATATTAATCACAATCACCAGTCAAGACTGAGGGTTTTATTTGGCATAACATGTAAAACCATGCAACAATTATGTAAAAGTGGAAGTTATTATGAGTTGTAATTAATATACTGTGTTACCAGCTGACTCAAAGCACTTTGCTTAGCATCCTTAGTTTTAAAGACTGCATCTGAGTGGTGGTAAAATGTATACTAAATTCAGTAAAGCACATCAACAGCCCTAGGCTTTATCCTCTCATGGTGACTACCACTGAATTTTATTTCTGCTGGAATCTTGCTTTAAAAAAAAAGAAAGAAAAGCAGTATAATAGCTGATTTACCACCACTGCTTAATCTAATTCTGTTCTTAGTGGTCCATTAGCATAATGGAATTTGCATTTTATTTCACAGAAAATGTTATGACTCCACCTGCCTTAGTTCAGAAAACGTATCAGAAACAGGAAAAAGTGGTACAAGCAAAGAAATGACAAACCACTTACATTTACTAAAACAAATATAAAAGGGGAAGGTATAACGGTACATGTAGAGTATACTGCCTTTGCAAGTGAACTGAAAGTGTACTAACGCCCCTCACATCCTTCAGTTCCATCACTCAGTTTCCATTTTATTGGGTTTCCAAAACTCAGTAATTTTCAAATGTGCTGCTATCACATGCCACTATTCTTGTAAAATTTTATTCATTGTGAAGACTGTGACAGAAAATGTGCAAAGACATATGCGGGGATATAGTGCTTTATCAAACTATAACACTGCTAAACATAACTGTCTTCCTATTGACTTGGACCTAATCCAGACACTAGAGATCATAGAAAAATTACAAGTTATCCCACCCTGCCCAGAGTGAGGTGATCAAAATAATAACAAATTAAGTATATTTTGATTGACAGTTTATGTGTATTTCATTATATTTTTGCACTTCCTTTGAGGCTCAAATCCTAAGGGTGACAGCTGTCATTTTAAAGGTGACTCATTACATTCCTTTACAGAGTCCCCTAACAGATGGAAAGGTCTTTGTTTCCCAGGGAACACTGACAGGTTATGATTTCCAGAGCTTTTAATCATTTTAGCAACACTTATACACATCTGTCAATTACTCTATTCAGTGATGTTAGTAATATAGCAATCTGAGAATGACAAAGAACACTTTTCTTTTCTTGAAAACACAACTTTTCCATCAAGATTGGAAACACAGAACAAAAACACTTTTGAAGAGCTCTTTTCTCCCAGACAAATAGTGTAAGTGCCAGGGTATTTGGCCTGGCTGAGATGGAGTTCCTTTTCCCCACAGCAGCCCTCGCAGTGCTGTGCTCTGCACTGGTAGCTGGAAAGGTCCTGATAACACACCAGTGCTTTGGCTGCTGCTGAGCAGGGCTGGCACAGCATCAGTGCTGTCTACCGAGCATTCCACCCTCACTCCCACTCCCAGCAGTACCCTGGGGATGGGAAAGACCTTGGCCCAGGACACAGCCAGGAGGGATGTCCAAAGGGGTAGTCTATATGATATCTTCTCAGACATGAAAGCTAAGAGAAAGGAGGGGGTGGGAGGGATTAATTATTTACGACATTTGTCTTCTGGAGCAACTGCTACATGTACTGAAGTCCTACTTCCCAGAAAAGGACCGGACATCACCTACTGATGGGAAGTAGAAAATAAATCTTTTGATTTCCTTTGCTAATGCACATGGTCTTGCTTTTTGATTTCCTTTGCTAATGCACATGGTCTTGCTTTTGCTGTATCAAACTGCCCTTAACTTTTCCCATGAGGGTTTTTTGCATCTTATTTTCTCTCTCTCCTGTCCTCCTGGGGAGGGGACTGTTAGGGCCTTTTGGTGGGAACCTGGAGTACAGCCAAGGTCAATCCACCACAACCAGCATTTATAGTAAGAGTAAAATTTTATTTTCATAATACCTGTCCACAGAGCTTTTCTTCTCCTCTCCTGAGCTACAGTGAAGCTATAAATCATTAAAACGTACAACCGATAAAACATGACAAGCTGGCATCACACAAATAATTAAAATCAAAGTCACTGTGCAGAAGTGATAATTTTGGTCAGGTACAGAGTAATGGCCTTCACTGTGATGCTTTTTCTGGTCGTGATACTGAGCATTTGAAGATCCCAAGGCTTCAGAATAGAGGCAGCAGATGTGTGTGTACCAGTAGATGTGGTAGCTGTACCTCAGGACTCACATGCAGCTCATTCATTCATTATAGAACTGAGGCTGCAGTCCCCTTATGTAAAACCAGGTATGGTTTTGCAGTGATGTTACAAGGTATCCACATAGAGGTCACATAGCTTTTACTGATCAATGACACCTGGATGTTTTGGAGGGTTAATTTTTGACATCTATATTATGCTCAATATGAGCAGAAATCTGAGCAAAACCTAAATAAAAACCAAATAGAAACCTAAATAAAAACTTTTTATAATAATATAGAAAACTTTTTCAGAAAAAATATTTTTACAAAATCTTATACTTTTTTTTAATTACAGGAAATTTTATTCTGATACCTATTATGAAAAGTAAATATAGCCCTAATGTTCTGCAGTGCAACACCAACTTAACTGTACCTTAGTAACAGAACCCTTTCAGCTTTCAAACTATATTTTTAAGGAGTCTCAATTGAAGATTTTTGTGTCATCAGGCAGTACTTAGTACTATTTAATATCATTACAATAGCATTTGAAGACCCTAGAGAAGGAGTCATAGCTTCTTTTTAAGCACTACTGATAAGCAGTGAAATGTTTCATGTTGAAAAAATATTACGGAAGCAAAGCAAAGCAAAGCAAAAGAAAACAATATTTCAGATAGAGAAAATCTTATTATCTCCAAACCAGTCACAACTGGAGTAATATGACAGAATTTATAGGTTATGGTCTGCACAAGCAATGTGTACTAGAGCCAGGAATTCAACTTGCATTTCCCTGCTATTCTAATCCAGACCTTGAACTATTGCAGCCACTTTTTTATCTTCTTCAGGAAGATCAGATAGGTTATGGATCAGAAAGGCAGTTCCTAGAATTTAAACCTGTTCCACAATAGTTTAACCCCATTCTTTAACCTCTTCTCTGCACACACTGTATCAACGCTGCCATTCTTCCAGCAACAAAATTGTCAGGATGTTTCCCACTATTTTCCAAGGGGCCTTAGACCCCTAGGGTCCTTGACATCTCTGTATATATTCTCTTGAAAAAGTATGGATTATTCAAATGCTCTTCTGTAAAGTAAAATAAGTGGCAGCTGGCACCATACAGTTCTGTTATAATGAAAACATGAGGTAGTTGCCATTACACAGTCCTGCACTAATGAGAACAGTAGGAGTCCAGCATTACAATGGTCTAATGAAAACAGGAAATGGCTGGCATTAGATTGGTATAATGAAAACAGGAGGTGGCCGGCATTATGCTTATACAATAAATAAATTAAGATTTCTGGCCCTACCAATCTCATCTACATTATATATGATTCCAGTGTGCAAGAGAGAAGCTTATGAAAAATCAGGAACAGTGACAGTAAAGATCACTCTGTGTTACATCACCTCAGAAGCAGAGTTGTGTCCTTTTCCTTTATTTCTTTTTTGGTGGTTATACACGAGCAAAACCGGCACATGGTTTTAAAAATTGACACGTAACCTATACAGACTCTTTTATTTACAAATAGCCAAAAGTAGCTTGTTTTCTGGTGCCTGTTACGATTTAATGCAAAAGGTTAAAAATAGCTTATCCAAAAGTGAAAATTTGTATTACTGGACTTTTTAAAATAAGTCTCACACTTAGCTCTCCCAGTCTGGGCTAAGTATGCCATTGATAATAATTCGGGGTGTTTAATGCAATACGGAGAATGAGATCAATACCTGCTGAGAAATAAAGAAGAAAAAAAAAAAAAGAAAAATATTAAGCACAAAATCAATCATGTAGCTAATGGGCTTTCTTCTAAAAACAGAAGGGTCAGGTAGTTTTCTTCCTTGTTTTTCAAACTAATCTTTCTAGTTGAGTCTTTTTAATTATTATTGCACAAGAGGGTCTTCTGTGTAGGTCTTAGACAATGAATGGACCACCACCTTCCCTTTTATTGCAACTTTTAGAGCCATCTGAAACTGATTGATTCTCACTCTCTGTAATCTGGCTGAATTCACCATGAAGTTCATACAGTTCAAGGCCAGTACATTAAGACACTGCATCAATCCACTCATACGGTACCTTTCAGCCACTCAGTCTCCCATTTCTCATCTTCAAGCTCAACTGCATTGTTTCTGGACATTTTCCACTGAAACCAAGAGATTAAATGAAGCAAGAAAGTGTTTGGAGTATGATTTTCAAAGTAGCAATTAGTGTGCTGGAATGTTCTAGCATAAAACACTGTGCTTCCTGCAGCCTGTTATTCTGCTGATAGCTTTGGTTTCTACACTCAGATTGTGCACTGAAAATATTCCAGTCAGGTAGCTCGGAGTGAAACAGCAGTGTGATGCAAATAAGGAACAGATAATCAAATCAAACTTTCTAATCGAGTTTTGCTGTGCTGACTCTCTTACTTCTCTCTAGCCTGCAGTTTGCATGTTTTACAACACTGCAGAATTAGCTTAAAGAGTAAATACTTGTGAGTTTATCAAATCCTGTCATGTCTCACATATACCGAAGAACAAATTAAGGAAAATAATCTTCCTCTGCTGGTTCTCTCATTACTTTAATTTCTTTGCATCTTTGGTGTGGTTCTGATTGAATCCTTTTGAAGGAGGGGAATAGAAGATGAAGAAGCCAGAGGGGTAAAACAGGGTGAGTGCTGTTAATAAATTTTTGCTTCCTTTTCCTTTTGTTTTTATTTCTTCATCAAACAACTGAAGGAAAAAATACACCCAACAAAATACTCATACCTTATGGACCAGATTTTAAACTAAAATGTATGGCACTGGAAGCAGCATATGCCTTGGAAAATCTGCTGTTATGCACTGTGTGTGCAAGCCGCAGACGTGGCTTAATCGAGATAGGAGGCGACACGTGCCGTGCATCTGAGATTAGTGTCTGGACCTCAGCCATTAATGCTGGCATCCCAGGAACTGACTCATTCCTCTGCCAAACTTCTGCTGGGATTTGGGTTAGCTGAATCCGACTCACAGCCTTTAATCCCCTCAAGCAGTACGTCTTTGAATCGTGGAGCTTGCAAAACATCCAGGTGGTGGTCCAGCCACGACTGTGTCTGCCTAAGCTCAAGAAACAACCAGTTCTCTTTAAGAGTTCTACTATTCAGAAAGTTTCTAGCCCTCTACCATGAAAGTCTGAATGTCAAAGCTCCTTTTTCTCTGGTTCATTATACTGAGTAGACAATAGTCATATTGCCCTTCCAATCTCTTTGAAATATTTGAGATCTTAAGAACGTCATATTCAATAAATCTACTTGATGGGTCTCATCATTCTGTAAGCAATATTTTTCATTAGCTTTGCAATAAAATGGCATTTTGTCCTATTTTCAAACTAACAAATTTTGTCAGGGTTGGCATCTCTATTACATTACCAAATATAGCAGTCAATACCACCTGGTGTAATTGAGTCTTGTTATATGATTCAGATAGTTGCTTAAATTATGGATTTTTCAAAGTCAAATTTTCTGGCAGGAAGAATATTGTTTCAATAAAATTTTAGATAAATAGTTAGTATATCACTGTAACTACTAGTCTTGATTTAAGATAATTAATTGACCTCCATGTATAATATTCAAGATCATTTATAATTTTATTGCACATAAAAATCTGTATAAAACCATTTGATTATGTTTGATTTCTATCTCAAGTTGCATACCAAAACTGACACTCACAGTAGAACATGAATGAGTGTGACAGTAAAATCCCTGTAGGAGCCAAGGTTTTTATTTTAAATAATATTAGGAAACATGTTCTCTTCTGGCTTACTAAGTAACTAGGGAAACTGGCATCATGAAAAAGGTGCCTATCTTTTAATGGAATGCGAAAATTAAAATTTAAAATCTAGCAATACATATGCACTCAAGGAGAACCACATGAAGGTAAAAGATTTAAAACCAAGTTGCACAGATTCAGCTAAACTACGTTCTGAGCTGAACCTTTTTCACAGATGTATTCAAGCCAACCTTTTTCATAGATGTATTCACCTATAACAAAGGACAAATTCTATACTACTACATGGTTAGCTAATCAAAAGGTTGTCATTCTCATCTGCGCAACCTTAATCACATTTTGTAGCATCCATTAAATTACAAACATTGAAATGGCATCTAGACATTATTTATTTCTCTGTGGATATTTTTTGCTTGTATTTTCATATTGAAGAAAAATTTTTAAAATCTAGATAAATATTTAAAATTCCCTTATCATAACACAATAAAAATTCTGGACTATAATCAGCATTTCAGTATAACAGAGCCATTTTTTCTGTCTACATTACTAATCCAAATTATTTTGTAAATTTTTCTCACACATTATATTTTTATTGCTTCTTTAAGACACTGTAATTTCTTTGATGACAAACACTGAGATTTTTTAAAGTATACACGACCGTGAGAGATTTACATCTTAGCTACAGTCTGAATTTTCAGTGTACACAAAAAAATATTTTACTACATGATATAGTTGTGCCAGATCCAATCAACTAAATGGAGCTCAGCCTAACCAATTCTTGGGACATCTCCAAGGAAAACAGAGAGCTCTACTAAGTAAACTAAACTGTTTACCAGGTGATACTGACCTTTTCTTCCATGTCAACATTAAACTAATCAATATTAGTCAAAACTATTCCACTCAATAAGTTCCCTGCCTTTTCAGAGCTTATAGTGGAAGCCTTCATTCTCCTCCTTCTTATGCTAAGATGAATTGAAAATTATGTTCGAAGTTTATATGGACTCTTTCCAAATGTTCTATCAACTGTGGTATTCCACAGCCTTGAGCATCTATTACATGGCTGCCAGAAGTAGAAGGAACTGTTACTGCTGCTTCAAGTGAGTTCATCCAGAGCCACATTTCTACTGCCATCCTGGTTTGGGGAAGTATGGAGAGCTTGGCTTGCCTTGAGCTGCTTCTTTTTGGACTGGAAGTAAAACAACATGTCTTTGATTATTAATGGCTCAAAGGCAGTATTTGTAGATAAACTATATTTACTTCTGTGGATTTTTGGACCAGATTTCAATTTGAATTATTATATTAGCCAAAAAAGATTTCCTATCTTCAGGAATAAATTGAAGCTCTTCAGGAAAATTACTGCTTCTGTTCATGCAGGTAGTTTCATTATAATAAATGTTTGTAGTTACTATGCGAATGAAAATTATTTGCAGAATATTAGAAAGCAAACACACAGAAAAGCTATAATGCACATGATGCCCTGTGTGACCTTGCTGCCCTGTGTCAGATGTAATTGGTAGGTAAAAAAACTTCCTTGTATTTGGGCATGAAATGTATCTCCTGGAACTCTGGTAATATAGAATAACAGTAGTTTATAACCATGTAAAATTTTGTCTCTCATTAACCATGCATTCTTATTACATGCAATGTAATTATACTAGCCAGGGAAAGATTTCACATCCTCGGGGAAACGTTAAAGCTCTCCAGGAATAGTGTAATTATACTTCTAGCATACCTCCTAATGCAAGTGTTGCTAGGATGACCAGGGATAGTGCTCTACTCACAAACAGTAGTAGCAGGAAGACCTGCTGGCAGTCTTAGATGTGGCTTGAATTGCAGTGTCTCCAAAATGATTAAGTTAAGGACCTGAAGGTGAAATGGGAAGACAAGCAGCACATTTTTGATTCTGAACTTTAGAGCTGCATCTTTCTTTGAATTCAGGATGTTTCTTGGGAACTCTTTGGGTAGCTGCCATGAAGGAGAAGGATGTCAGGGAAAGCTAGGTGATTTTTTAGGAGAGCCTAAAGACAGTTCAGGAGTTAATCATAGAATAAAAGAAACTTTGGCTGGTCTCAGTCCCTGGGAAGATCAAGAGAGACACATGCTCTTGGAATTCTTATCCATATCCAAGTAAGTGAAAGACCAGAAGAGTAATCAGGAATATTCAACATGGATTTTTCAAGAGTAAAGTGTGCATCTTTTATCAATGTGCAATTTAATGACTGGGTATATGACAAGACAAAATGGTGTATGAAATTTTCTTTGACTTTAGTGAGTTTTTTTGTCATTCTCCACAGATGAGGAAGTATGTGCTGATAAAATAGGTGGGCTTGTTTTGAGGTTTGAATATTAACTGGACTCAGCCACAGCAATGACTAATGGTTAAATGTCTTTCTGGAGATCAGAGGGAAGTTCAGTACCACAGAAGTCCACGGCTGGACCTGTAAAGTTCAATATTTTCAGTGACCTTGAGAGGAGCACAAACTCACTTAGAACATTTGCAGACAAAATAAATTGGAAAGAGTAACTGTGGCCATGAAAAAATGTCAGAACTCTACCTAAAAAAATTGCGATGAACTTCAGCAACAGAGCAAAAGAATGCTCTTGAGGTTCCATAAGTGAAATGATCTGAACCAAGGGAGAAGTGATACCACACATTAATAGAGGTTAGGAAGGGACTAGGTGAGTTAAAATCCTTCTGAAGAGACTTGAGAGTCATGGTGTACATGAGGTTGGAGACAATTCCATAGTCTCTTTCTTTCTGAATAAGACAAATTACATATTGAATATGCAACTGTTATATACTATATATACTGATAAGAATCTCTGGCCACAAGATCAAGAGAAGTTTCTTCTTCCCTTCTACTTAGCACCAGTGAGCTTGCATATAAAATACTACATCCAGTTTAGGACTACTCAGTTTAAGAGAGATTAAAATGGAATTGGAGAGGTAAGCTGTAGCCCTTGGGAGGAATTCCTATTGGAGAAGTTTGTGGAGGACTGTCTCTCATGGGAGGAATGCCATGCTTGAGAAGGGGGAAAGACTCTTCTTGAGGACAAAGCAGCAGCAGAAACAGCATGTGATGAACTGATTGCAACCCCCATTGCCCATCTTAGGGGCACCAACTGAAGGGACTGAGGAGAAGGAGATAAAGAGTCAGGAATAAAGCTAAGTCCAGGAAGGTGCTTTTAAGTCTTGTTTAACTTCTCACTATCGTACACTAGTTTTGATTGGTAACAAATTCAATTAATTTTTCAAAGTTGGATCTGTTTTGACCCTGATGGTATTTGTGAGCTCACAAATTTCCCCATTTTGACACAGGAGCCTTTCATTGTTTTCTATCCCCTGTCCAGTTGAGGAGTGGTAGAGCAGCTTTCTTGGGTGCCTGGCATTTAAGCAGATCAAGCCACAACAACTGGGCACAACAGCATTTAAGCCTCATTGTCAACAAGGAAAGAGAGAATAACTAATAGCAGAAACTTCTGGATCTTTCCAATTCCTCATCAAAACCAAACTCAGACAAAAATTAGACAAAGATTTATTCTAAACCTGAAATGACTAAACAAACTATTTCTGTTTTACATTCAGTCATCACTTCCAAGGACTTATTCATTGGACCAAGTATATGCTTAGCATGTCTGAATTTCATTTTTTTCTCACTTAGCTGTATTTTTCAGGAAACCAAAGCTGCCTTTGTTAAGTCAGAACTCTAAGCATACACACCGATTTCTGCTAATAGGTCTCACTGAATGCAGTTACATCTAGAAACCTGTGAATTTAATTAAATGGGCATGGGTATCCAGAACTATCTCAGATATCCTCTACCATCATCTCACGGTTAACTTATTCTCTCTGAGTTTTTTCTCACAGCATGACATTCATCAGTTTTTTAAGACAAGAGGAAGAATGATGGGAAGTTCCAGAGAGAGACAATACCTGATTTCCTTACCAAAACCATGTTGTGTTAATATTTCTGCCTGATAATTTGTTTCAATAGCTTCAGAATTCAGCCAACTTAATAATTTACCACACCCTGTCAACTGCAAAGAGAAGAAACAAGATATGTGGGAGGCCTTGGATTTTATCTTTATAGGACAAAACCTTTCAAAAATTTTTCTAAAGCCGCTTGTCTTCTTTGCTGAGAGAATAAAAGGGGAAGCAATTTCCACTCCAAATATCTCAAAGTGGATCTCTGTGCCTATTATGCTTTCTCAAGGTTTCTTAAGTCACCTGATAATATATGACCACACTCAAGAAGGACCTGAGCATCTTAGAAATGCAATTTGCATTCAATGTAGCATACATATTTGTAAAATATCATTTTATTCTAATGCTTCCTGCATAACGTCTTCAATAATTATTACTATCTGCTTCTTAGCCCACTCAGCTGGAGCCACCTACAGCAGTACAGTTAGAGAGAAGAACCACCAGAAGACAAAAACATCAACCCAAAACTTTCTATAGGAACAAGAGTTTTTAGAAACAAGATATATCCTTTTCATTCTTAATGTTCCATGGTCAATAAAGAAGGAACTGGAGGCTCTTCATGGCCTCCAGGGTCTGGAAGGAGGATGAAGGGTGATGGCAGTCTTTTGACCCTCTCACTCCCAGAATGACCTGAAACCTCATGTGACCCGAGTACCCTTGAGGTACTGCTGCTATGGGGAGTGCTGCCTGAGGCACTGGATTTGTCCAAACCCATGGGAAGTAGATGAACGGGCAAGGTGGGAAAGCAAAGATGAGATCCTGCCATGTCCTGGGTTTCCTGTCGTCATCTCCTGGCACGAGTGATCACGTCCTTCCCATCTTATACAGGTAAGAGGCACTTTTGATCCCTTGGGACTTTGCTGGCCAAAATCATCTGGTTACAGGCAGACTGGAATAACAGCAAAGCTAACACAAAGGAGCAACACACACTGAGTTAAGCACGTGATTAAGCTGATATTTTTATTATGGCAAGAGCAGATCAAGTAGATTTTACAAACGGAATGATAACTGAATTTTTCAAGACCAAGAGACGGAATTTCCAGCTAGAGGACAGTCCAAAAACTGTGTCTTGCTAATATATCCTGTTTAAGCCAAAGGCAAACTTTTTCAGCTCCTTGAATTGCATTGCATAAGGGTGGAACTGTGAAAAGAGTGTCAAAAGCAGAGAGTTGTTCTAAGATGTTGTTTCTACCAGCTCTATAGTGTATGTGTATGTTGACAAATTAAGCAACAGCTGCTTTATTTGCAATATTTAGTGTCAAGTTATTGATGCTGTGCCTTGCTGAGGGAAGTTCTTTTTCTAGGAAGCTCTAGCTAAATGTAGCATTTCATCCTGCCTGAACCCCAAAAGAAATGAAGCAGCTATTCATGCCATCCTTTAAATTATCAAATTGGAATACAAGTGCATTATATATTAGAGGTTTCAGCACAAACCACCTTCCAAGGAAATCTATTTTCTCTTTACTTCTTTTGTTTGGTTGTTTAAAAAAAATCTAGGAGAGGTGTCTCTAAAATATCACTGGTTTCTCCAGCACAAAAGCACTCAGTGCACCTTCTATATGAACCTGAGCATTCTTCCAGCCTGGCAACATTCTTAACAAGGATGTATGAAGAGTCATGAAGTGCCTTGTTCTCACCTTGATGAGCACTTCAAGTGTAATTTATTGTTGCTCTCAATTATTGTAGATTCCACAAGTGTTTACTATTTCTGGAATCCTGGAACCTCAGAGCCACATGATGATGAATTAATCTGATCTATTTTAACAGAAATCTGGTGGCAAGGCAAAATAAGATATTTAGGCTAATTTGCATGACAGCATCTTGAGACTTTAATGAACTATCCAAAACATGTGCTGATATTACAGTGAAAAAGTAAAAAAAAAAAAAAAAGAAAAAAAAGAGAGAGAGAGAAGGATAAAGTAACATATGTACTATATGTATTAATTATGCAGAAGGTCCTCTTTAGTCATGCAATTACATTCCCACCTAGCACCCAAAGAAAGGGTTCAAGTGCTCAGAAATTTGACAACTGGTGTCTGCCTTACTCACTACATCAAATTTCTTTTTTTCTGCAGACAAAAACTGAAACATATTCAGCAAATTTTATCAAACTTTCAGATGTTTTATCAATTTCTTCCTTCTTCCATCTACCTGTGATTTGCTTTTTGGTCATAAAAGCACGCAGTTTCTTCCTTTCCTTAGTCCCTTTCCTGCATATTAAATTATTTCCAGGCTAGCACTAGATCTAGAATGTGACTAAAAATTCATGTCAGAGGTTTTTGCTGGGTAATATTTGATCCTGATTCAAATACATCCTTTGCATGGAACAATATGGGGTCTAACACGCCACACAGGATGAAAAAACCACTTATTTCCTTTAACATTGTACTATAGAAAGAAATGGACTGTGAACAAAATAAATTTATTACCCAATAACACAAGGTGCATTCTCATTTTCTATAAAGCTTTCAGAGCATATCCTGTCTGCAAACGTAGAACAATTTTTCAGCATTGGCTTTATCAGAAACAGACTGCCTTTTGGCCTTTCCTTTCAGACTTCTGACACAGCTCTCGGAGCCATATAGGATTTTTTTCACCTTAGTTCAGGAAGGAATCTTTATTTCTGGCAGATGGCATTGTAGACTGCAGGAATGAGGCCTTTTAAAATAGTTTTGGGAAGATGGATTAACTTCTGGAAATTTTCTGTGCTAAAATGTAAATGACAGAGATTTCCCTAAATAAATAGCTTCTAGTCTTGCAAAACAATCAGTCACTTTTGAAAAATTTTGCTCATAATGTGCATTCAGCAGGAACAATCAGTGAACATTAAAAAGACAACACTGAAATTATAATTTAAAATAATAATGACATGATTATTCAACCATACCAATCAATGTTCCTTAAAAACAAAATAATAATAATAAAAAGAAACTACAGTCAACTCCAACAAAAGAGTTTAACTCATTTACTTAGACAAAGAACATTTTCCTTTTTATTAAACAGGATTAAAAATACAAAAAATCTGGAGATTTGGTTATGCTACTTATTGACTTGATAGAAAAATTAGAGAAAAAAATCTCTACAATATCCAGAAGGTCAAGCTAGATGTTTTATACTAATGCTTTCCAGCCTCAGCACTGATGAATCTATGATACCCTCATACCTTGGAACATGCTGCTATTTCCAAATTATAACAGGCAAGAGGAAAGCTCTGTAATGAGCAGCTTATTTGGTAACTTTTCACTCTAGGGAACTACTGCTACTTCCACTGAAACATTTGGCACTGGACATGTCAGAATAGAACATCATGTTGAATAGACTTCTGCTCCGATCGAGAAATTCAGGAGGTTCACAGATTCATATAATCAGAGTGCTACATGGAAAACTTCTTGACACTTTTTGTTTCAAACAAAGATTCTGGATGGATTTATTTACTCTTCATAAATATTTGAGCGTTGTATCATTGTATTTGCTTATGCAACACAAATACATCATTATTTAAGCTAATCCTTAGGGATCTTTTTTTTTTTTTTGCTGTTATGCTTTTTATAGTACCCTGCTCTTTGTATAATTTAGGTTTTGAACGTCTGTTATCACCAGCAGTTTAAGCCTGCACAAAGAGTACATAAACACACAGATGTCAAAGAAAATGTTTAGACATTTGTGGGTGGGTTGTTTTTTTTTGTTGTTGTTTCTTTTTTTCATTCCATTTTAAAATTACCTTAAAAAGAAATCATCTTTCATGGTGGGGTAGGGCATAGCATCATACAGTAGCTAAAGGATTCCATTTGAGGCTACTGCCATCTAATATTACAGAAGACTTGTTCCTCTCTAAATTCACTTGTCTATATTTCTCTGACCCACATCATGTACTCTATGTCAATACTGCTAAATAAAATAGGATTGAGGCCAGTCCTTCACCCTAAGGGACAGGTTGGCTCACATTTGCATTTTTCATAGCTATCTATGTCCTTCGAGGATATACTGGATATATGGGTCTCATGGGACACAAATCCCTCAGCCCCAGGTCTCCTGTACAATCTGTGTAATGCCCTTTGGATCCCACAGTACTGCTAACTAGTCTTTGTCTATGAAAGGGAGAGGGGAGATAGGTGGGAGGAGATTGTCTTTATACAAAATGCTTGAAGTAATATCTTCAGGGGATAACTCACGCTGGAAGTTCAAGAACAGTATTTTTGAATCTAGGCTGATAAGAAGTAAGAGGATCATGGGGATGAGTTACTTCACAGAAACCAGAAGGGACACGATTTCCAGAACAAACACCTTTAGTGTTTAAAAGGTGCATTTGTTAAGGATTGTACTATATCCTTTCAAGCTACTATGCTCTATTTCCCCTTGTGACGAGTCTTATGCCTAATGCTACCTGCAGTGGACATGCTGTCAGTCAGGTTACTCTTCATAAGCAATACTGACAGCATATGTTTCTCCTTGCCCTGACCAGCCATGACAAAACTTAGCAAAGGGGTTCTTTTCTGGAGATTTAAGAGAAGGCATTCTTCATCCCTACCTTATGGAAGTCTTTGTTCTGTCTGCTAAAAGTGCTCATTAGCTATGACGGACATGAGTTTACAAGAAACCTGACTATAATTTCTTCTTTTCATGATGGAGGAAGTATAGATAATTATTTTTATTTTAAAAATTTCATTTCTGTAAAACATTTATCTTTTCCTTTAACAGCTACAAAGTTCTTGAAGAGGCAAACTGTATTTCAGGATACCCAGGAGACTCTGGGAAAAACTCTGAAACCACAAAATCTGTGGGAGCTCCAAGCTCCAGCACAGCTGCATTCACTGAGTCTCAGAAGAAAGTTTGGAAAAGAGAACTGCAGCCTCGAGAGTATGTGCAGCCTGGAGAGTATCTGAAAAGAGAACTAGTGCCCAAATTCTTCAGGGACAGAGAAGTGATGGGAAGCTGGTCCTCTGAGTTCCTGTGATTGTTATGCTGTGCTGTCTCAAGATAGCAAGCATCTGTCTTAGAGAGGTAGTTCAGTTTAGATCAAAGTTCAGCTCCTGTAGGTACCTGTTGTAGTGTATCTCCCTCAGATTTTGAAATTTAAGTTTTATAATTGCCCCTCTAAAAGAGAGTGGGGAAAATGACATCCACAGCAATTGTAAATTAATGAGTATCCAGAAAAGCTGATTTAGAAAAAGAAGACAAACAGTCAAACACACATAAAGAAAGAATATGCTAAAATAATAAAAAAAAATATATAGTAAATGAATAGGGAACTTTATTTGTAGTTATTCATAACTCAAGGTGTAACAAGCACCTCAGCAGATAAAGAAATAGCACCTTTATAAAGGTCAAAAAGAAGTACTTTTTTCATCAATGTGCAATTATAAAATGAATTTTATTTTCATAGGAACTTGATACATTTCATCAAGTGTCAAAAATGTTCAGAAAGTGAAATTTCTTCCCTACTTACTAAAGACAGAGGTCTAGATGAAACTTCACATTCTAGAAGTCCTAGACAGTTGATGCCTAGAACAGGAAAGCACAACCAGAGAAAATGTCACTTATCCTTGTCTTGTTCGTCATCCTCCTCTAATTCACTGCAGCCGGTGGGATGTTGGTCTAAATGAGTCATCTGTTGTTTTCTGCTATGGGGACACTAATGTTCTTGGGAGACCTATAGGATTTTCACATATGCCACCTTATAGACTGAATTCAGTACTGAACTTAATTATCTCCCACTTGAGATGGATTAATTCATTCAAGAAATATAAAATAATAAACTATGTACTCTCCCACAGTGCCCATGCAAATTGCTTGAATGAAAACGATCTTTTCTGATGGTATGAGATACTGGTTTTATATAAATAAATATATACAAATTTACTTTTATGACACATACTTCTTTATATATAAAACTCAAGCATTCTTTTATCCTAAGTCGAACACAACAAACGTTTCTGTCTCTTTTTTTTTTTTTTTCTTAACATAATGCATTAAATTTGACTTAGGGTGTTTTTTATCAGCCTAACCCAGATGATATTAAGCCAGCAGTAGCTACACACTGCAAGGGAGTGATTCCTGCTCTCCAGGGCCAGCTACAGCGACTTGTGTCCAAACTGTTCAGAGTTAGTCATTTGTAAATATCATTTGCCTTATCCTTATGTAAGGCCCCCAAAAAAGTTGCTCAAAGAGCCTCCTAAAAGCACTTGTGTGGTTTTTATGTACTCTGAGTTAGCTTCATGGAAAAAATAACAAGATATTCTAAAGGGGTCAAAACAACAAAAAACTTTACTGGCAACTTAAGAAGATCAGACACATTTGACAAAAGCTTAGAGTAGCTTTCAATCAACAAAAAACACATCTGAAAGCATTAACTTGGCCTATTCAACTTAGCAAACTCCAAGCCTGTCCAACTTTAAGTTACTCAAAACTCTGTGAAGAGGGAATTAGAAGAAGGAGAAAGAGAGTAAGACAGAAAAGATATGGAAAGAACAAACATAGCTACTACTCGTGGTTCCAGTGGCATTCAGCTGACACTAATTCCAACAGGAGGCATGGTCAAGGCTTGCCTCATGCTTCAGTTTAAGTAGCGTTTGGCCTTTCTGGCCCTTCCCCCTGGTGGGAGTTCCTCTCTGGTGGCCATTCTGGGGTTGGGTTGGGGCTTCAGGGGTGGGTATGGAGCATTGCCTCCAGTGTGCTGGTGAATCTGAGGATGTGCTTCTGGTGAGTAGGTTCATTTTCAGAAGTTGGGATTGGTGAGATACTGAAGGCCTGGGAAGGGAGCTCTGACTAGTTCAGTATTTTCTGTACTGCATCATGAGAGAGGGTTTTGCCCAAACCCAATTTGAGTTTTGGGATAAGGTAAACTGATTCGGATGCTCAGAAAGTTTAAAATAAATGAAAGATTTTTGACTGAAAAAGAAAGAAAATAATTTGTTTTTCCCTATGAGAAGAAGCATAAACCTTGTTGTTTGTAATGCCTTGTTGTTTTTCCCAAATAATTTCAGTCAAAAAGTGAGTGTACTTTAGTCAGCAGAGTAAAGCTAAGGTGAGTCGTTGAATCCTACCAGTCTGTTGATAACTGGAGTGATATCCAAAGAGATTCATTGCCCACTCTGCACGGTAATGAGCACTCAAAGATGCAGCTTTTGAGAGAAGGAACTTAACCTTAAAACCCGCAATTAAGATTTCCACAGAGACAGCTGTGAAAGATGCAATGGTGTAGCAAAATAAACAAGTTGTAGAGTGTCAGATTCATAAAGTTGCCTGAAAGTAAAAGAAAAAGTCAGGAGTAAACAATATATGAATTGTTTTCTGCAGTATAACTCCTCATATGACCTTAATGTTTTGCTGTAAATGTGAGAAATTCAGAAAAACAGACCATGGAGGATCATATTTACAAGAAGTGTTACATTTCCTCAAGAGATAAGCATATGAAGCCAGAAAAGAAAAGAGTATATAATGCATTATGTGATGGATATTAGCAATGGCTGAGATTCTTCCTTACTGTACAATAATAGGAAGAAGAAATCCGTTTCACATTTTAGAATACAATTCAGGATGTTGACAGATAGTGGTTCGTCTGCATATTGAATAGTTTGTAGGAAAAAAAAATATCTGAAAGATAATCATAAAGGATGCAAAAATCGAACAATACAAAGTTGCAAAATTACAGTAATGAGGTTGCTTTAAATCAGTTTTATGTTTAGATGTCTACACATATGTGAAACCAGTCTTTCCCTGAATGTTCTCTAGGACACTCGATTTATCCATTTAAAAAACAGTC
This sequence comes from Phainopepla nitens, assembly GCA_013400175.1. Lineage (NCBI taxonomy): Eukaryota > Metazoa > Chordata > Aves > Passeriformes > Bombycillidae > Phainopepla > Phainopepla nitens. The sequence goes on along the minus strand of VXBQ01006195.1, from coordinate 918,882 downwards.
ATTTCAAGAGAACAGAATAACTAAACACCCAAAGCTAAGGCACAAGCTGTAGCTGTCATTTACAGCAACTGGAACTTCTCCTGTGGCACTGTCTTCATTGACATAATCAACTGTGTCACTCCTTTAATACAAATTTGGGAATGATGCTCATTGACTATTTTCATTCAAAATGAGTGATGTAAAGCCTTGTTTAACACACACTTTTCAGACCCTGCTCTGAACACTGAGTTATTAATTTTACCAGAGACTCTTTCTTCTCTAGAGTCTCAAACACTAATCGACCAACAAGTCTTCATCCCTGCCAGCCTGTGTTATTGCAGTGCTATTTTACAAGTGAAGTCCAGCAGAACAAATGAGTTTAGGTGAGCAGTATCTAGATGCTCAGGTCAGCCAAGACAATGGCAGTTCCAGATGTTTTCCATTACAGGATTAATGTGAATAAGGCTATTTTTTTGACTAAACAAGGAGTCTCAGACTAATTTTGCTGTTTTAAAGATAGACATCTAAAAATTCACTTCCCAGATGAATAAGGACTGGCAGCAGTGACTGCTTCTTGAAGTAACACCAGCAGGGAGCCATGGTGACCCTAGAGCTGGTAGTGCTCTCACTGTGGGATGCAGTCCTGCAGGGCCTGAGCACAGTGGGCAGAACTACAGGCTGACAGCAATGTCCATCATTAGCTCCCAACATGGTAATCGATCCATCAGCTCCAGAATACACCCACAGGGTCCCATCAGGGGCAGCAAGACACGGGACAGAGACAGGCTCTGAGGCAAGACAGAGAGTACATCTAAGGGATCCATCCATGAGACACCCATTGTATAAGGATGAAGTCAATCCAGGCAGCAGGGCTGGAGACAGGAACCCCTATAATGCAGCCCAGGCAGTATTTGGAGGCCCAGGGCTGAGCTGGAATTTGGCTCCTGGGCATGTGGTCAAAGCGGCAGTAGAACAGCCAGATGAAATTGCTCCAGGCCATTAAAACCTATTAGTGCACTCATGACACAAATTTAATATGCAAGCATATTCTCTACTGGTTTTTGGTTTTGTCCTCCCTATGCCAAAATTACCTTTTTTTTTTTTTTTATATTTTCTTCTGAATTCTGGTTATTGCTGCCTTTCTTCTACATGCTTTAATTTCCAAATAATCTTTCTGATGGCTGCTAATTTGCTAAAATTAAGACCACACCACTGATTTAGGGAAAGACTTCTTAGCTTTTATCACATTAATTATTATCATGGTATTCCTCCAAAATGCTTGGTGACATTTTTGATGCAAGTATTTCATTGACTTATTTACAGACTGGCCTAGGTCTGAAGAGTTCCTGTGTTCCAGCTGGGACACAAACAGGTCCCAAGCCATGGAAATGCACTGCAGCATATTCTTCCTACTTCCTCCAGTGTAGGCAGTTGATATAGGTAGTTTTGAAGCAATTATCATCTGTGAAACAAGGAAACCTAAAACTAGATATCAGGTGTTTTTCCTTTGCTAATAATTTTTGCAGTACCTTCTGGTCTTGACTGACAACTTTGTGTCATCTTTCTACCTCACTGCACAATCTTTTCTTTCAGATCATTAATAAAATGTATTAAAAAGCATGGAGTTTAATGTGAAACCTTGGAGCACCTCTCTGTTAAGGTGCTGGCATTTTTTTAATCATGTTTTCTATTTCTTAACCAATTCTGTCAGTTTTATCTCCTTCAGTCTATCTTTAATATTAAAAATAATTTGTACTATACCTATTACCAACAATTTTAAAATTTGTTCCTTTTTTTTTTGTTTTTAAAACATCTCTCACCTGGTTTAACAGAGTCTACAGTAGTCTAGAGGCTGATATTGATCTAGTCAATAAAGAGATGCTAAGCAGCCTCATATTACTGGTGCCTCATGTTGGAAAAAATTGCATGAAAAGAGGTGGTGTAAGTGTAAGTGACATATAATAAATACTGTCGGTGCCAATGAATCTTGCATTTCTTACTGATCAGTTTCGACAGTAAGAATGTCTGTACCAATATTTCAGAAAGACTATATCCCATTAGTTAAGGACCTTGGGTTGGGTCATGACAGAATTGTGGTAGAAAGTTACCAGACATCAAAGAATTTCAGCTCGTGTGTCCTACTTTTTAGGGAAAGGAGGGATACTACTATTTAGCCCATTGTAAACTAAGGATGAATCTCCGACTCTATCTTTTGGGATTAAACCCATCCTAATGGGATGTGCTCTGTAGAAACCTTCAGAATTGAACCATTAATATGAACATAATGAGAAAGATGTCTAACATCTGAATATCAGCTCTGAGGTGTGATGAACTTTCCAGCCACATTAAAACTGATCTGTTTTAGAGCAGAAAATCTAAAGCTTAGGATTCTGACTTGTTTTCTGGGTATCTATATGTCACCAATTTTTAGAGGAAAACTAAGGTGGTTAGGTGCCTAATTTTCATGTTGATGTAGGCACAATGAACCTGTCCCGAGGCAAACTGGAGAGTTGATCATCTAACAGTGGAGTATATGTGAAGGTTAGGTAGCCTATGAGATCAGATACAAGCTGAACTGTGATTGCATTTTTTTATCTAAATTTTTTTCACATCCCACTTCAGGCGCTTAGGTTCTCATTTGGATATAGCCAGTTGAGTGTGTAGAACAAAACCTCAGCTGAAAACAATGGTACAACTGTAGTGGATAATCCCACTGGTAATCCAGTTCTTTCAGCAAATAAAAGCTCAAGGTATCCCCTTCACAAACAGCTTCACACCTAAAACATCCTACATATAGACAGGCAAATTTAGTTTTTATGTTGACCTTGATGTAGTGAGGGATGCTTACAGACACTCTCAGTGTTCTTCTGCTTCCTTTCCCTTCAGCTCCTTCGATTATCCTGCAAGGTCTCCCTCCAATATTGACCCTCCAAATTACCCTCCCTTTCTGACATCGAAATTCTGTATTTCAAGACATAACTGAATACACTTCTAACTGGTCTTAAAAGGCATTTTTAGCAAGATTCTAAAGCCTAGGAATTCTCCTTCCTTGTCTGTGGTATGCTCCATATTTTGTGACCTATGAGGTACTCCCAGACTGCTTGGTGCGTTCAAGACAATGAGTTTGTTTCTCTTGATATATATCATTCTTCATTAACAAAAGGCTCAGAAATTCACTGGTACATCAGTTCTTTTCACATTTTGCAAAAGATCCTAAGCAGCTTATTAAAAAAGCAGCAATAGTATAGATTAATCATTATGATGCTGTCTATATGACAAAGTTCTAGAATTCATAAAATGCTATTATTTTTGTGTAAATTCAAATATGCAGCCTTTATTTATTAAAAGTTTTGACTAACTGTAATGTATGTCACTATTTGTCTTTCTTATCCCTGACTGATGCATAGCCTTACACACTTGGTTTTACCTCAGTCTGAGAGTGACTTAACATTAAGTGACCCAGCCTTACGCTCTGGAGACTGGTTGCGTTGTCTCTTCCAGTCTTTACCAGCTGCATATCTGGCCAAAGGTATTTAAGAAGGGGAAAAAAACCCAAACCTGAAAAAAAAAAAAAAAGAGAGAGAAACAGAACAACTTAGTATGATCCAATCTTATTTATTTAGTGTTAACAGAAGAAGCTAACTTCTGTTCTGAAATCAGAGAAAGAGATTAAGTTAATTTTCTTGTTCTCTCAAAACATTATATTTTTGACTTGATTGTACAGATTATATTGTAGTGTCTGTAATGGTCCTCAGAATCTGGTTTGCATTAGATTAAGAAACCTATATGTTTTTGACACTTGAGCCATAATCCCTTCTAACCCTTTTTTTTTTTTGATCCAACAAAAAAAAGTAAAAGTCATAAATAACATTTTTAATGTCTTTAGATTTTTACACATTTCTCATTTTTTCGCCACAGAAATGCTTTTGTCTCTGCCTAGTCACATGAAGACTACTTGCAGGATTTATTATGCTCAAAAGTTTTTAGCAGTTTGTCAATGCAATAGGTTAAAGTGAAAATGCTTTAGGTAGAAATATACGTAACAAAATAGCAGAAGTGGATGGCAGCAACTGATTTGCCTACATATTATAGAATATTAAAAGTCTTATTGCTACTAGTTCATGATTTTCCTTTCATAATGGTGTAATAAATATTTCATCACAGAGATAATTTTGTTTTCTCCTTTGTAAAAACCAGTTTAATATTCATTTCCCATCTTTCTACCTCACAAATAAAACCAAACCAAATCCTACTATTTTTTAAAGTTATGTAACTTATGAGTATTGCTTTCTGATGCCATAATTACCCTGTCTTCTTGTAGCCCAGGTTGTTTAAATCAGAAGACTGAGAAAAAGAATACATACAGTTGTGTCAAATGAAGGACTAATCACCATGAAAGGTACGTGTTCAAACCCAGCCTCTCATGGTATGTTCTCATTTGTAGTGTTAGTGAAGAGAGACTTAATGGCCTACGTTGTTGAATACACAGCTGCTTTTCATCAGGAAATGTCCATAACTACACTTACACAGAAAAAAAGGAAATCAGGTTAATTGTAAAAGTGATTTTGATGCTGTGTCATATATTTTTTTTGTGGATTTTTGCAGTGAATGTAACTGTTTCTTTAACTGTCTTAGTTCAATATTATGATTTACCCTGACAGCTGATTTACTGATAACTTTGCAGGACTAATTATTAATGTATTTTATTTTATTTTATTTTAGTTATTTGAACTGACAGAAATTCTGCACCAGTCATTTGGTCAAAGTCTAAATACTGGAGAAAGATCTGCTCTGAATTAGGAAAGATTACAGTAAACAATCTGTTTACATTTTTCCTTTTAGCTAAATCTAGAATTCAAAGCAAGCAAAGACATCAGCCCAACTCATAATTCTTTTGAAGCCAATACTTTGCTTTGTGAGGATTTGAGATTGTGGTGTTGAAATACCAAGTTGGTAAAAAAAAAAAAACTTCAAATGCCCAAAGGCCATAAACTGTAAAGACAAAAGCTTGTATCTAATTTATGAAGTTTGGCAAATGTTGTATTTTTATGGTCATTTTCTGTCCTTTTTTTTTAAAGTTAAAATGTCAAATGGAGTTCTGTAAAGCATAACACATGCTCTTTCCATTCTCTGGTGTGGATATATTCTGCTTTTTGGGCATTCTTTCACTGTCAATACTTACATCTGTTGTTTAAAATGCTATTCCTGATACAATTGTTTTTTAAATGCAAACCCATATGTGTGATCTCAAGAGAAACTGGTAAATTTTACCAAATGGGCATCCCTAAATTGCATGCCATCTGCAGCTAGTGATGAGAGGACTAAACCCAGTCAGCTGTGATCTTCCACCACTGCATCTATCATTTTGATTAGCTCTAGGGAAATCAACAGCTTTTGGCTTGAACTTTTCTCACCCCAACATGTTATTATGGACTGGTTGGGATGTACTGGCTAAAGGATGATTTTTTTATCCACAGCTAGGCCTCAAACTGTTTTCTTGTGGAAAACAGCAGAAAAACTCCAAATTTCAGTAAAGCAAAAGCAGGCAGATACTCTAGCTCTTATTCAGATTTTATGAGGTATAAGTGTGCAGGCTTACTAACTCAGAAAGGCTGTTAAAATGTGTAAAGCGTGGAAGAATTATTATTACCTCTGTAATTGTAAATTAATATTACTAGGAAAAAAAACCAATGAACTTCTCAGAACAGCATGTTCAGATTCTGAAGCAATATTGTCAAAGTGGGAATTAATGTCTAATACCATTGGGACTTTAGGATATGAGAAAGTGAGAGAGAGAGGGGAAAAAAAAGGGAAAATAATGCCTAGATGCCATCTCACTGAGTAAAAGGCCTCTGAAATCCCACTGATCTTCCACTGTTGTGTTGTCCCTCTACCCCCACCATTCATTTCTACCTCATGATATGTTTCTTTAAAATAATGAAAGTTATTGTGAGCTAATTAAAACTGCAGTTAAAAAAAATAACTGGAAATGTATTAAGATACACCTTGTTCTAACTGACAAAAGGCCTGGCAAATATAAGTGGCTAAACTTCATGAGCCTAACTAAACACTTCATAATTTGTATTTATTTATTCCCTAACTAGATGAACTAATAAGGTCAGAAAACAAGATCAGAAAGAAAAAAACCAAGCAAACTCAGTCACAAAATTGACTGTATCAGTATTAAAATTTATCTTTGGTCTTCCAGCTATGTTTGTTTTCAAGTTCTGTCCTCTGTGCTAGAAGCTAAATATGCACATTTCTCTTGCTCCTAGAGTGTCTGTAAGATCAAATTCCCCATGGAATTTAAGGGAAAAAATGTCTGGTGTCTCTAAATAGCTTTATTTAATGTCTAGGTGCTGTGTTGCTCAAAAATGTTAGAGTATGAGTGCCTGAAGTACGTGTTACAGTTCAGCTTCAGTTGCCTAGGAAGATTTTTTTAAAGGTCACAAAGTAAAGAATCATTGAACTATGGGAATCTCTAAGATATTCTGAGTGGGAGGCTTAAGGATAATGACTCAGGGATGATGATTTCTAAACTACATGTGTATTTGATGTTAGATGCCTGAATTAGGTTTTTGGTCTATTAATTTGTAGTAGGGCATCTCAGGCTCTGCCAAGAGCTTATTTATTGCTTACTAACAGGTGAGATAACTCCAACAGGACAAGCTGTCTTACAGTGAGTTATTTTGGTGACTTGGGGTTAACACTGGTCTGGCATCTCCCAGCTGCCAATAAACATCTCACTGCTGAAGTGAGATCTGGAAAGATAAGCTGGATTTCTGACAAACAGACACCTCACTTTAAGACTGTCTATACAAGCAACACCAAACTTCCACAAAGCAGAAATCTACACCTTCTCTGGAAATGTGTAGAGTTTCTCCTGTGGGTAGGGGTACCTGCTTTGTGGTTAGCACCCAGGGTTTAAGTGAAAGGGCTCTGTGTACGTTATTGTGGTTTTGGTGGTAAGTTACATTTGACTCCTAATCAATACCATTTCTTTCGCTGGCTTTAATATAGGTACCTCAATGTCGTGCACTGTTTTATGTTGGGCTGTAATCAACTAGTAGTCCCCTTAGTTTTATACTGTGTAGTAAGTAGTTCTGATTTAGGTCTTTCATCTGTTATCTCTTGACTGTTTAATACAAATTCATTTTTACAAATAGTCCTGATTTGCCATCATAAGAACTTGCAGGCCAGAGTGATTTTTTAAAATTTAAACTGTTGCCAAAATCCAGAGCTGAGGCAGGGCTTGTCTGAAACTCCCACTCCTCCCACGATATCGTTAGATTCTCAATGCTTTAGTTTTCTATGTGTGAAATGCAAAATATGTCTTTCTCCCGTAACAGAATACTGTGAGAGAAAATAATGTAATGATTGTCAAAATCTCAAATCCTATAGGAGTCTGTTTGGTAGGATCCCTATTGAATACTTTAAGTTTGACTTAAGAATTTGAAGATTATAAGATCCACTATGGAAGAAAAGGGAAAAAATCCACAAGATGGAAAAAACACGACAAATTAACTGGGAGATAGAGCACTGTAAAAATATTTTTACTGGCTTTTATTGGTCATCTTGTTCACTGATTTTTCTTAAAATCTTCTGCACAAAAACTTAAAGGTATTTCAACACCAATCTTTCCTACTTGATTTCTTAGGAAATCAGATGCTTAAACCCTTTTAATTTTTTTTCTGCCGTAAGTGGCTAAAAATTCAAAATTGAGATGTTCTGAACTTACATTTGTAAAATATTTTGCATAACATTTTCCCACTGAAGCTAACATTCTCTGTGAGTTGTCACACTTCACCTCAGTGCTCAGTGGTGTAGCATCAGTCCCAGTCTCACAAATATGTTTTAAAAAATATGTAAATTTGGGGGACAGGGAAAAATCAATTACAACCAAAATGATTAAAAACCCAAATAAAATTGTTTGTTATGTAGGCTAAATTGCTGTGTAAACTTCTCACATTATTTTTGTTATGATTAAAGCCCAAAAAAGAACCCCAAAAACAATATTGAGGCAATAGACAGCAGAGTCACTCACAGAGAGCAGCAAATTCCTTTGTAATAGTTCATATACAGTTTGCTATCACCAGTGTATTTTGCTATCTGAACTGGTGGCAGACTCTGACTGCAAAATCCATCAGACATTTGCTGTAAGTGCTTCAACATGACTCTGCAAGCAGCAGAAAATAGAAAAAGGCCTTTGCATTTTGAAAACTTTGCTTAGAATAAGGTGTATTATTTTATATCTTTTTCACTTGAAAGAGCCACAGGACCCTCAGAGTGACTTTTCCAAATTATGTTCTTTCCCTTCAAAGTATTGCTCACTTAGATGTCTGAAGAAAGGTGAGACCTTTCTATTGATTTTTCAAGTGTTTTTTTTTACTGGTGTGCATTCCTCAAGAATAATGTTAGCACCCTCTCACAGCTTTGCACCATTACCTTTATTTATTACATTTACCAGAAACATTTCCACTTTGATTTCCAGCACCCAAAATTGTGAATAGCTGCAACAGCTGGAAAAAGATCAACACTCTAGTGCTACCAACTAAAGCCTGCAAAAGTCGACATGAAATTATTCTCTAAGTCAATGCTTAGAAATATTTATTAATATCAGTTTTTATGTAACAGTAGATGATTAGTGGAAAATATAAAGTGATTTTCATGCACTTTTGTGTTTTCAAAGGGAAAAAACACACCCCTGTGATATCAACAAGGACTTTTGTAATTCACTTAGGTATGGATAGGATACTTTTGCTTCACAGGGAGAGATGGAGGAAAAAGGATGAAGATGCATGTTTTCAGTTACATTTTATTTGAACTCTGCAGTTTTAGAATCCACAAAACTTGTCTCCACATGCAAAAGATGAAGATTGATTCCTAACTAAACAGGAAATGACATCCAGTCTGTGAGAGAATATGCGTAGGATAGAAAATTTTAACAAACTGAAAACCTTTTGCTTATGGAAAATTCCCTTGTTTCCCCAGTGTTCATGAAGAGAAGCCATGAGCTCTTGGGGTTTCATGTCAGAGTTCTGTAGCCCCATGCTACATGAAACTCAGATATACTTGAGAGGGATAATGGATGAATTGACACTGCAAGTTCTGGAAGGAATTCTGCAATTATCTTGGAAGAATCTGATTATTTAGACTCTCATTTATTGCATCATTTTTCTGCCTTACAAGACTGACTATGCTTAGGGTAAGTATTTACCTTTCAGCTTCTATCTGAAGGTAGTCCAACAAAGCTATTTTTTTTTAAATTTATTTTGGAGGTAAATGCTAGCAACAACATGGAAATTGTACTTTCAGATTTCTATGGAGATGTACTTCTTGGCTGTAGTATCCTTCCTATCAGTATGGATATCCTGTTTCTGAGCTTTTTGTAGCATTTTATTGTGACAATTTAGAGTGAAATCCTTCTTTTATCTGTATTTTTGAGAAGAGGTATTGAAGAAAAACAATACCTTCCTCTATGTATCTGTTCCCTTTCCCTTCTAATTGTGAATCTGTTAGAGAAAGTTTTAAATACAGAAAAGAAAGAGGTGAGTTTTCACAAAAGTAAAAACTGTAGTTTTATTTTCTTAAATGTCTGAAACAACAGATAATGGAAGTTTATGATTTTATGAAAAATATAACTGTGATTTTTTTTGTTTGTCTCTGAAGTTTTATATTCTCTTTCCTTTGGTGGCACATCAGGTAAAATCTAATCTGCATATTTTAGTTTGTGTACATGAAAAATACATACACAACCTGCAGTTGTCTCTGTTTGTGGTGTGCTGCACTCAAGCTGTTCCTCTGAGACAAGGAAAGCCTGCCTTGTCTCCCTAACCTACTGTCAAAGAGGACATAATTATGCAGATTCCATGGTACATTGATCTTTGTTTGGGGCACACACAGAAGTGATGCAGTGTGAGCTATAGAGCATGGAAATCCTTTTCCACTCACTTCCATACAGAAGATGAACAATGGAGAACCTTTTGATAGAGTGGCTGAAGTGAAAAGCCATCAGGGTGAATACACAGCTCAGAAAACATAATAAAGAAAACTGCAGGAAGGGGCAAAAAAAAGGAGACACTAGCTGCTGACTCCCACTGCTTTGTCTACACTCTCCCAACTTTATCCACTATAATCTGGATTTTCCCTTTGTTCTTGTCATTGAATATGCCCTTTGGAGTGACCCAATAACAGTGACCCTTCTGGAGTTCGCAAGCACAGCAGATGCCAGCTTGTTCTACATAATAAAAGGGGATGTTCTTGTTGCATTCCAAAGACACTGCTCAAGCTGGTTCAAATAAAATGAGAACCAAACATGGTCTGCATCAAGGCCTCTATCCAAATGAAAGAGCACTGTTTGTTTAAGTGTAATTTTCCATAATGTATCCTGTAGTCTGATTTTTCTGGCTATCTGTACTCACGAGTTCAGGGGCATTTGTAGACATTGCAGGTAAAGCAACTGTGAGTTGTTCCAAAAAACTGCTAGAGAGAAAAGACCAAACTCATGCGAAAGAATGTTCTAAAATTTAGTACCATAGATGATCTTGACCAGCACCCAAACATGTTACCAGATAGGCAAGAAATGACTGAAATAGGCATTTTCACTGATTCCCCTTCTAGCAGTTCTAATCTGCGATGAGAATTTGCTTCCCTAGAATACTTACATGCTAATATCATTTTTAAGTATGAAATTTATGATTTTTCACAGCCTAGATAGTATAGGGTGAGGAACCACATCAGCAAGATCTAAGAATAGAGGAATAGCTTTTGGCTGAATTAACATTTGCCCATGAAACTCTTTATAGCTTCAAAATTTTTGCAGCAGGAATTATTTTACCCACCTTCTGACATCTATAACGTGAATATGTACATGTGAGCTACTATTTGCAAATTTATTCAGTGACAAATGAGAGAACTAGACACACTCATCAGGTGTGCTTCAACTGGCCAATTTAGCTGTCTGCTCCAGGCTGACTGGACTCAAACCCTAGAAGTGCCTGCTTTTTTCACTGACTAGAGACTATTTCAGACACAGCAGCAAGCTAAGATGCAATTTACTGATTGAAGAGACAGATACAGCTAAAGCACAGTATGATTAACACTCTCTGCCTTCATGTTTGAACAAAAGATTTACTGAGAAGTAAGAAACTAGCACAAGTGAAGAAATCTCCCTTTGGTCAGTTGAATTCTATGCTCAGTAAGTCTTACTGACTTGGAATGTATAACTCCTACTAAACACAAAGAAATAAAAAACCCTAAAAAAATTCAAATGATTTTTGTATTCTGAGTGAATAAATTCCTTTCCACAGTGGTTTCACAGAGTTTATGCTGTGGGAATACCATGCTGATTTAGCTGTGATTGCACTTTCCACACTCACTGGAGCAGAATGAAGCAGGTTTTGTCCTTATTGAGTCCAAATTGTATTTGTTCATATAGTCTAGTCATGTTGTCCTTGTTTTCAAAAAGGTTTCAGCTCTGTCTGGAACTGTTTCTCCCATTATTTTGCAAGTCTCTTTAGAAATGTCTAGGGAATATTTCCAGGTCTCGCAGATCTCTTATGCTTCAGATGTTCTAATTCCTTGATCACCTGTTCTGGCTGAATGGTACTTCCTTCGATATTTTTCTTTCTCTCCAGGGAAATTTATGTCTGTTTCTGACATCCATCCCAAAACCTTATGTGTGAACACAGAGGCAAAGAATTCATTTGATTGTGCTTTAGTTATGTCTGTCTCTTCAGTCAGTGAATTACCCAGGCTGGCTCTTAGAATTCTTCCAATGACCTCTTGTTCCATATGTTCTTGAAGAAAAAAAAGCCTTTGTTATTTATCTTAACCTCTTCTGCAATTTTCCTTTCATTTCACATCTTTGCTACTCCTAGCAGATCACTGTGTTTTCTGCTTTGTTATGTCTTGTCTTCAGTTATGCTCATTCTTCTGATACTTTTCATCAGCCTCTTTGTGGTCCTTGAATAACTTTTGTACTTATTCCTTCAATTTTATTGTCAGGGTTTTTTTTCAGATGCTAGATAATTCTAGTAATGTCAGAGCACACAGTTTGAATATTTATGCACTTCTGGGTCCCACAATTTTAAAAGGATGTGAAGGTCCTTGAATGTGTCCAGAGAAGGGCAATGAGGCACATGAACGGATTGGAAGGAATGTTCTGTGAGGAGCATCTGAAAATTTCAGTCTAGGGTAACCTTCTTGCTCTCTACAGCTTTCTGAGGAGGGGAAGTGGTGAGGAGGAGGTGATCCTTTCTCCCTGGTATCCAGTGATAAAGCACACGGGAATGGTTCGAAGCTGCACTAAGAGAGGCTCAGATGGAACATTAGGAAGCATTTCTTTATCAAGAGGGTAGTCAGACATGGTAACACGATTCTTAGAGCGGTAGTCAATGCCCCAAGCCGGTCAGGTGATAAAGTGGCATTTGGACAATGCTTTTAATAAATGTTTTAATTTTTGGTCAGCCCTTCATTGGTCAGTCAGTTGGACTAGATGATTGTTGTATTTTTCATCTGACTGAAGAGTCCCATTCAGTTCTATCCTACAATTTATTCATCAGCATTTTCCAATTTGTTTTTTTTTTTTAATTGTTTTATCTCGTTTCATTGCACAAAACACACACACAGTCCTAAAATGTGCGTGGTGGAATGTGTGTATCTGATAAGTGTAGTGAGGCTATTTCTCTCTTCACCACTGAGTTGCAGTGATCTTGGATAAAAATCCCATGGGCCATACATAAGCCAGACTATACATCCATAAGTGGCAAAGTGGTAAAAGTGAGAGATTGGGCTGGCAGACCTTTGTCACATAAAAAGGTAGTTCATGGCAGTCATTGCACCTCATTCCCTCAGAGCCAAAGGATTAAGTACCATAATAATCAGCCAAGAAACATAAAGAGCATGTTTTATAAAAATGCCTCACTTTTCTCAAGGATGCTCTGGAGGTATTTAGGGTGAGTCACTGCAGTCCTGTTGACTACTACCAATGGTATCCAACTATATAAAGATTTTTTCTAATATCTTAAATAACTATCTTGAAGCCGTGCTTATGGAAAAGTGAAAAGAGTATGAAATTGTAGCTCCACACATGATTTATCACTTTTGTTCTTACACAGAATTGTCAGAGATGGCCAAGAGTCTCCTAGAGCTTTATTCTGAGGAAGTAGAGAACTTGGAACACAACAGAAGATACAGTTTTAACACCAAACACAGTCCAAAAAACGGCAGTGGAGAATGAAGGATTGCAGATATGACTTCACCAAAAATCTACAGCAACATCTTTGAACCTAGAGTTTTTGTTTCAAGTCAAAAGTTTTAGTCAGGAGGTTTTTGGGTTTTAATTTTTGAGTAAGAAGCCAACATTTTCCATGGGGAAAGAAACAAAATAACATAATCTTCCAACTAATTTTGGTTGTAAGAAATGTTATGTTTTTGTAAAGTGCTTTTAGACCATCAGATAAAGGTCGCTGGGGAAGTGGAAAATGTCATTAAGAAATTCACTGACTTGATTTTCCACAAGTTTAGGCCTCATTTGCCAGCTAAATACTACACTTCTTTGTCTACTGTGAAGCCTTACAAGACTCAAAATTAAATTAGATTGCATATTCTAGTTCTCTGTTGGTATTAAGGTCACACCAAACTACATCTATAAATTACCCAGGCACAGTCAGTTCTTAATGCAGCCCCTAAGGACACTCCAGTGCAGTGGCGTGAAGAAAGGATTTCTCTGGCTTAGCATTAGGCATAATCGTTCCAGGCCATGCTTTCCCCTGAGCAGTCTTACAATACCCCCAAAACTGAGGACAATCCACCTGATTCAATCCTTCCAAACTCCTGACTTGCAACAGCTGCTACAACTTGTCAAACCCAGCCTGCTCCATGCTCTCCTGTGACTGCTTTCAGGCTGTTTCTACCCACTTGATGCTCTGAAGCTGCTCTGAAAGATGCCCTTTTACACTCTTCTTTTCTTTTCTATATTGGAGATAAATCCACCTGCTGAATAAGGGAGATATAGATCATTGGTACCACTAAGAAGTGAATGAGTTGAAAACATCTATTACTACATAATTTCTGGAAGTCTGGAAAGTATTGACAATCTCCAATAAACCTGGAGCGACTGGGTTTTAGGGAACATGCTCTCAGGGGCACCAGCTAAGTGAGACCTTCCAGAGAGAATTAACTCAAACGGGGCTGGAGGGCACTCTGGCATGGACAAGTTAAAACATGAGGTTATTTTGCTCTTGAAGTTGCCCTGAGAAGCTCTGAAAAGCATAGTAAATGGGTCCAGAAAGGTTGGATTTAGGAGTCAGGCACATAAATACTTCTTAAGAGCTCTTCTGAGAAACTCAGTGCTGATAATATATGAAGGAGAGCAGGAATCCAAAACCCAAGCTAGTGCTGTAAATGCTGAGATATTTCACAAACAACTGATGTATTCTTTATGAATAGTCCTTGGTGCTGCAAGTCACATGTTCTTGCTTAATGCTCTGAACTAAAATACACTATCAGTTTCACAGTGAAAAAGGCTTCCATTAGGAAATGCAAATTCGTGGAACTCTTCCAGTGCAGGCTGGATTTTACGGTGAAAGAGAAGTTCACCTTGAAATTTCCAGTAATCAAATGATCTGATTATTTATCTGCAATTTGAGAAATAAAAGTTAAAGACCTTTTTTCTGCATTTTTTTTCCATAGCCCAGTGGATACCATAACAGATTTTTACTAGCTGTAGGGGTAAGTATCCTCTCTTCATTTATGCTAGCTTGTTCCTTTCTGTATGGATAATTAAATATTCATTGGAATGGAAATACAGTTTGGGCAATACAGATATTTCAGAAATTTCACTGAAAAATTCCGTACTTTAATAAACAGTCTTAAGTGTATTAAATTGGCCAAGTCTTGCAGTTCAAATGTTAATATTGGCCGGGCTGAAGCCTCTTTTTTGTTAGTCCTAGAAAATATTGACGTAGATTGGAATCAGTTATTATCTTTGTTTAACCTCTGGGATTTTTCTGATTACTTGATTTGTTCTACAGTAGAGGAAGTCCTTGTATTTTTATTATTTTCACTTAATTCATCACTAGGATAACGAATAGTAAATTTCGAACACCAGTTTTCTCCCCTCATTATCTTCAAAATATTTCATTGTAGGCAGATTAGATTTAACCCAGCTTCATCTCTCTTAAGGTCCTCTGTATCTATCTTTTTAGCAATACTTGGGGAAAATGCCAAGCACTCTTAACTACTATGTTTGCTTGGAAATTGCTTCACTGGCACTTGTCTGGGAACACAGAAGAGGCATAACCTAATTGATCCATAAAGGTGAAAAGAAGAGCTGTGTAATGCAAAATATATTTTTATGGTAAAAGGAATTGGAAATGCAATACACATTAAAAGTAGGAGGAAGATGTTTTTGCAAATTAAAGGCTTATATTTAAAGTCTAGAAAATGAGAAAGAAAAATCCAAACTATAGGTGGCAGACACTTTCCTGCTGTCATCGAATCATATAATCATAGAATGATTTGGGTTGGAAGAAACCCTTAAGACCATTTAGTTCCAACACCCCTGCCGTGGGCAATGATATGACCACTGGATCAGGCTGCTCAAAGCCCCATCCAGGCTGGCCTTCATAAGGCCTTTTCCCTTAGATTTCCCCAGGTGATTTGAAGAGTAATAATATGGAGTTTAGTCAGTGAAAGAGGTTAATTCTATTCTACTGTAAATAATTAATATTCAACTTATCTTATAAGGCCCAGAGAAACTGTTTCCAGAGAAACTAATCCTTATTCCTCTAGTCTTGTGATTGCATTAAAATAACAGTGTTTATTGCAATCAGGAGGCATAATTTACTTGCAAAAGCCAAATTTACTATTCTTGCTGATGAGTTGCTGATGACTGTTAGAGCACAGACCATGCAGTGGCTCTCTGGGTTCCATACCCACCAGCTAACACAAGCCAGAATTACATAAGATAGGGAGCACAATTCTGCCTAAAGCCCATTAAAGCTTGTAATAAGGAAAAGAATCCTTTTTATGAGGAATCAATGGTGTATTAACACTGCACAAGGGACAAAAGAAATGGCATTACTAACAAGATGGAGTGAAAAAATACGTGAAATAAGTCCAAATCTCTGGACCTGTCAAATTTTTACACTCAATTCACTGTTTAAACTATTTTTGACAGTATAGTGCTAAGTGTCAATTTGCAATAACAAAAAAATAATTCCTCACAACCAATTTGTCCATATATTTGTCTTTTATTCCTTTTATTTTTCTTTTTTCTTTTGTTTTGTTTTCTCCCACTTACTTACGGGTAACTGTATTATCTGTTGGTGACAAATTGTTGGCACCAAGGGGGCTGCAGGGGTGGCCTCTGTGTAGACAGACTGGGGCTCTTTGGTGCCAGACACAGGCAAGTCCAGCCAAGACCAGCAGAGCTACCACAGAGCATGGCTAAGCCCTCAGCCAAGATGGTGCCACTTTGGGGGAAGCACACTGAAGAAAGGGCAGCTCATGTCAACTCAACACAACAGGACAATGTACAACCTGCAATAATGTACTTTTTTTTTCTTTTTTTTTTCTTTTTTTTTCTTTTTGCACCTTCAACACTAAATATATATCACTGGAAAATTTGAAGATTTGAGGTGACAGTGCGATCCTGGAATCTTCAGTGCTGCTGGAACATTGCAATCCTGGAATCTACATTTTAAAACGCCACCAAATATAATACTGCTTTTGGAATTTGACTTAGCTCGTGAGATTTATGCCCGTTCCCAAGTACTCATTTAATATTTCTGTTTTTTTGGTTTGGTTGGGGGTTTTTTAATTTTTTTTATTTGTTTGTTTGTTTGTTTGTTTGTTTTAACAAAGGATATTGAAATGCTTCCAATTATATTTCAGTACCACAAAGAATGGTACTGATATTACTGAAAAAATGGCAAATAACACTGAGAAAACAGTAATAAGCCCCTGGAAATGGGGAAATCTCAAGTCCAACTTTATGACAGCAGCAAATTAATGTGGAACTGGACATTGGCAACCTCAAGCTCCCTCATCTAATTATTGCAGGTTGATTCTGTAACAGCTTTCTGTGTAGTTTAAGTTTAAAATGAGCATAAAATCTCTCCTCAGCCCACCAACCTTTTGTGTGAATTAGATTTGTTACTGCTTAAAAGCAGTGGTGGCATTCTACTTTATCATTTCTTCTTTTCTTAATGTCTTCTTTTAAATTCTTACATAAATAGACAATATGAAATATGAAGGGTTTTTTTAGATTAGAAGAGAAATTCTTAACAAGATCCAGAGCCTGAAAGTAATGCTACTCAAAATAATGGAAAAAAAATTAAAATCTAATCTTTTTTACTATTCCAACCGAGGTTTTTGAATTCTAAAATGCCTCTTCCAGAGAGTCTATAATAGAAAAATCTCTGTTCTCACCAGAAGAAGTAAGAAGATAGAGTAGTCCTTGTTTTATGTCTGTTTGTGTGGTTTTTTGTTTGGTTTGATTTTGTTGTTATTGGGTTTTTTTGTTGGTTTGGTTTGGTTTGATTTAGTTTGGGGTTTTTTTAGTGTTTTTGGTTGGTTGATTGGTTTTTGTATTGTTATGTTTTGTTTGTTTTTCTAAGAGGGAAAATATTTCTTTACCCATTCAAAAAAACCCAAACTTTTATAGGAAGAAAGGGTCATATAGTAAAACAAAAGCAAATTTATAAAATATCAATAGGAATTAATAATAGTAAAAGGTGTGATCTGTGATCTATCTTGCCAATTAAATGGCAAAAAGAAGGTACTGCATTGCTGGTCTTTCCTTCTGGTGAGGTCTTTCTGTATTGAGTATCCAGGTCATGAGGATATTGTTCAACTCTCTCTATGAGCGCACCACCCAGAGGTTTGGCTCTCTCTCCTAGGAAAGGAAATGTCTGTGGACTTATGAAGAGATCTGATGTTCTGTGTAGATGCTGTTGATGTAGGGCCTGGTCTAGGCTCCTGGTTTGTGTTGTTTTCTCTCAAGTATTCATTGTCATAACTGCCTTCATGCTGCATTCATTCTTGATCAGGTATCTAACTTATATTTTCCAACACTATTTCTTGTAACTACTGCGCTGCAAGACAGTGCTTTCATTCCTGTGTTTCTCTGAAAGAACTTTCCAAAGCACACCTGAGAGAGTAATCATGATATATGGGGCCAGAAATGAGTCCATATCACTAGAATTTTATGCCTTTATTCCTTAATGGAGATATATCTTATCTTTGCTTTTCATCATCTATGGGTTCTGTAATAACATAGGTCACAATATTCTGAGAAAGAATGCCACTCCGATGTTTCAGGATGAATGTTTTGACCAAAATGTCCCAAACTAAAAGGATTGTACAACATCTAGATAGACATGGCCTAGCACAGCTTAGTTTCCCTCCCTTGTCAAAAGATGCCGATAGACTTTCCTTAGGAGCATCTTTGTCTTCCTGGAGTTCTCAGAGAGTTTTGAACTGCTCTTATCCCTGTAGAGAATTCTCCCAAGAATTAAGTGACTGCTTTTGAAGAGGCTCACACAGAGTAAACTCAAAAGGTGAGATCTCCAAGTCTTTTAGTTCTGGATCAAAAAACCAAATTCCTTTCTGAAAAAAGAGTAGACAAATGTGATTTTTTTATGTGTACAGTAATAAATATATTAAATTCTGTGTGTTGCATAAGGATGAGAAACTATACATTCTTCTGGAGAAAATTCTTCTGATTTACCACAGTCTGTAAATTAGTCTGGAGAAAAGGAGGCTGATGGGAAACCTTATCTTTCTCTACAACTACCTGAAAGGAGGTTGAAGTGAGGTGAGTGTCTCTGCTTCTCACAAGTAAGTGATGGGACAAGAAAAAACATACTCAACTTGTGCCAGGTTGGTTTAGATTAGATGTTAGGAAAAATTTCTTCACTGAAAGGGTTGTCAAGCATCAGAACAGGTTTCCAGGGAAGGGGTTGAATCACCAGCCTTGAACGTACTAAAAAGATGTGTAGAGATGGTGCATAGGGCTTGAAAGTGTTTTTAGTGGCTGGACTTGATGACCTCAAAGATCTTTTTCAACCAAAATGTTTCTATGATTATGTAATTCTAAATCACACTTACTATACATTCTCTCCACTTTATCTAGTAATTTTTTTAAGTTTCCAGCGTTACACAAAGTATTGTTTCAGTGGGAAACTACAGAGGTGAATTTTCTTGTCTTGCACACCTGTACATCAAGGAATGTACCTATAATGGGTTTTTAATTACCATCCCTTTCTAGATACTGCAGCTTGTGCTCAAAGGACAAGTCTGTGGAGTCACAGCTCTGCTGGATGCAATCACAATGCGTGTGGCAGATTTCAGAGCTACCTCAGAGCCTTTGCTTCCACACAAAGCAAAGACAGCAAGAAGTAGGAACACTTTGTGACCAGCAACCACACAGCTAACAAAAGGAAAAGGGAAAGGAAAGCCCTTTAGGGTAGAAGCCAAATTGAATAGTATGCTCTAGATGTGATTAATAATGGCATTGATCACAATGACAAATACACCAGATGAAGTTATTCTGTTATTTACCTGTGACTGAAGTGGTGAGGACAAAATTTTGTCCAGTACTGTTATGGAATATATTCTGCTGTATTATGTTGTGTATAACTAATTCCCAGAACATGATATCATACTGTGCTATGAATGAGTGGGAAGGGTTACAAATGAGCTGGCATGCAGTGGCTATGGAAAGACACTTTGAATTAAAATTGTCAACAATTTATTGTTCCTTGTCTACTCATATACAGTTAAATTAAATGAAAAAACATGATTTAATATAAAGATAAAATATTTTAATAGAGGTTTGAATAGTCACAAATGCAACTTGACTGTTCAATAAAAAGATTCTGTAAATATCAATCTCTACATAGTAACTGTTTTAACATATTTTAATTTTTGATCTTTTATTGTCCATGAGATATGCTTGACACTTTCTTTACAGTTTTTTAAGTCTTTTTGTTCATGGAAGGGGTGCAGCTCAATGCTTGAGCTTGAAGGGACATGCCCTGAGGCTAGAGTTTGCAGAGACAGTGTGAAGAGGTTGCAGTGATGAAAACACATCAGGCTCTCTCTACAGGTATCACACAGCTGGGCTGGGCGTTCATCAAGAAATTCTACATCATTCTCACTGCAATTGTTTCAGTGCTCTGCCTGTTGCTTAGTAATCCTCTGCGATGGGTTTGCCAGATACCATTTTTGCTTGGTTTAGATTTTTTTAGCCATGATCACCCCCTGACAAATCCATAGCAAAACCATTGGGGATTTTTTCTAAAGCAGAGCTTTGTACTGTGTTATGAAATCCTTTGTGCTCGCCTCCTTTAGCAGCCTGTGACTCTATATGATAACCCTTTCCTTAGAATGGAAGAACTAACATGTGGTACATCCCCCCGCCTTCATACTTTTGCTTTCATACTGTGCACAGCCTATAGCTCCAGGGCCTGACCCATGAGCTTGTTCATGCCTTGGGCAGAACCTGCTCTGTGAACCTAGTGACTAACTCAGAGAGGTACTCTGACATGGCTCCCCAGGGTACCAGTGAGGAGAGATTATTTCCTCCAAAGCAAGTGAGATAGACTCCTGCTCGGATTTGAACTCAGGAGAATCTCATTTTAAACTGTGAGAGAATCATTACTTTATTTACCTTGAATTACTTAGTTATATACTTGGAGTTACCACAGTACTTACCTGTAGTCTGAAGACTCAGATAAAATCACTGAGAGTAACAAAAATGCAGGTTTGATGGCTTTGTTTCCTTAATAACACAATAAATTTTCTTTAAATAAACACTAAGTGAAAAAGTGCTCTAAAGCATATTTTTCCTAAGAATTGAACAGTGAGAAGGCCTCCTTTAATCCTTTTTTTCTCCATGTATTCAGGCACTTTATTTATCAGAAGCTCTGGCATGACACAGATGAAATAATAGAAGGGAGAAAAAAAAGGTATTTTTATTCCACTTCTGCAACTGGAGTAAAAAAAAAAAAAAGAGGAAGAATTAAAGGGAGACAGAGATTAGATGGTGCAGATTCAGGATATGAGGAGCAAGGAAAGTGAAGGAAGTAGAGTAGATAGGAGTGAGAGATTAAATAATGAACAGCTTCAGACAGTACAGCTAACAGGTTCTATAAGGATAAAACTTGTATACCTCAATTGCATATGAGCTTGGTTAACCTCTTTACCCCTGTAAGAGACTTGTTGCCCTAAGGTTGTAATTGATCACAGATAAGGAAAGTATCCATTAGACAATCACTTTCTGAAAATATGGTCAAAACGCTGGAAAAAGTTGAAGACCCTTGCTAGTGATAAAATAATGCACTTGGAAACTACACTACCAAAAAAGGAAATAGCTTTAAATAAAAAGCACAGATGGCTGTGCTGGAGATGGGGATGACCACAAGATGAGTCTGTCAAGCGGA
This sequence comes from Phainopepla nitens, assembly GCA_013400175.1. NCBI lineage: Eukaryota > Metazoa > Chordata > Aves > Passeriformes > Bombycillidae > Phainopepla > Phainopepla nitens. Next base: position 897,451 of record VXBQ01006195.1, on the reverse strand, counting down.
AGGCCGAGTTGCACTTTTTCTCTATCACAGTTTTCTCAACATCTCTATCCTTTCCCAATCAATATAACTACAGGTTTAGTTTATCTGTTAGAAGTCATAACCAGTACTTAGCTGGTTCATTGTGAATACCCATATTTCAATGGTAAAGAATTTGTTGCAGTTATACAGTTAGGATGTGATTTTGTGGGGCTCTTTCCTTGGAGAGATGAGAAGGAAGTGTGTATATGCCAGATATCTGCAAGGTTAAGCTTAAGCCCAAACCCATTGACTAAAATATAAAAATTTTCCAAACTGTTTAAAAATCAAATTACATTGAAGAAAACTGTAGGGTTTACAATGCTTAAATTCTTATTAGAAATAGAGATCCTCTGTGACTGGCAGCTCTTACATGGAAGAAAAAAAAAAAATTCAGAATCAGATGTGGGATAATTGGTGAGTCTCTGCAAGTAAGGAATCCCTTTGACATCAGAAGTAGGCTTCTGGTAAATTTATCTAGTCCATAATATTGAGAAAGAGTTCACAGTGGGGCAGTGGACTGCCAAGTCTACCATCAAAAACAAAGGTCAAACAACCCAACTGAATTTAACACCTTATTCCACATGATGATATTTTGAGATTTTTTAAATTTTATTTTAATGAAGAAACCTATTATTTTCATCTTTGTCAGAATCATTTATTCTTTATTTTTAAAATGCTTACTGCTAGTGACTAGATGACTGATTTCCTTTTTTTTGCTAGTCAAATTACCATCCCATCAGCACTACTTACTGGTAATATCTTCCCAGGAATTTTTAAATGTAGATTACGAATAAAACTCTAGGCAAAAGCAGCTTTAAATGAGACGAAGGGGTGGGGGTTAAGAAAAGCATTTTCAGTTCTGTATCTTTATAGATTTTTGAGAAGCGCTCATGACAATTTGCCTATTGAAGGTAAGTATATACAAGAAATTTCCAGCAGGTCACATTTCTCTACTGTTGTAATGTGAAACTCCATTTGTAAAATCAGTATTTGCAAGTTCTAGCAGTGATCCTCCATCTAAGTCATTGTGACTCTGAATGCAGTATTGACTTTGTTTGACTGTTTCTCAACCTACGGAAAGCTAAGATATTGAGAAAAAAATTTCAGAACTTAGTGGTGATTATGACAATCTGTAAAGATAAGCATACACCCAAATTCTCAAAATTGATTTCTAGTTATCTAAGAGTTGGCAACCAGGTAAGATAAAATCCAGTTAACAGGCATGAAGGGTCACAGTTAGAGTTTCTGCAGAAACTTCTATTCTTGGTTTACACTGTATTTAACTTTTGGCCATCTGGTTGCAACGAGACTGAAGAGAATAAAGGCTAAAAAAATAGTATGAAATTAAGCTGGGTTTGTCCCTATCAGTGTGCAGCGCACTGATGCACATATATGAAACAGAAATTTTGAGGTAATTTGAGGGGCAGAACTGAAAATAATAGCTTTAGACATTTCTAAAATCTAGAATGATTTGTTGTTGTGCAAATGCTTGAACATTTAACTCAAAAATTTTTTCAAGCCTCTCTGAACACACAAAAGAATTGTCTCCTGCTCTGGTACATTTGATTCAACATGCATTCTCAATTTTGCTGCAGTTGTTATATAAACAGCTTCCATTTTGTTTTGATGTCTCTGTGGCTTTGCATAACACATTTATTTTAGTTTAGGTTTTTATGGCAAGCTATTAAAAAATAAAGTGACATAAAATCATTGCAATCAAATCTAAAGAAAAACTTTGTTTCTGTCAGGGTGTGGCATTCACTTTTCTGACAAACTACTACAGGGATCTCAACCCATCATTTGCTCCTTCCTATTTTTATTGCATCTTCAGTTTAGCTTCATCTGGTCTTCAGCTTTTGCTACTGCATCTATATGTGATAAAGTGGTGATGACAGTACAATAGAGCAGTAGAGCCAAGACAAAATGGATTTATATCATTCGCTCAAAACTCTGGTTCAGTTAAAAACATCTTTGAATTAAGTACTTCAATCTGCCAAGCATTTTATTTTTTTCATATAAAATATTTTTATTCTTTTATTATGAAAATAAATATTTTCAGCTCCATATTTAATCTAGCACATTTCTGGTGTTACATCTGGGTTATAAGAGGTCAAGTTGGTTACAGCAGGTACAGCACTCCTGTTTTAGGGACCCAATTTGGCATTACTGTCAGCTTCAACTCTGCACTCTGTGGACTATGGGAACTCTGAAAGCTGTTTAGGAATTATCTGCATTGCACTCAGTTGCACATGCCAGATATTGATGCAAAAGTAGTACAGTAGTACAAAGTTTTTCCCCTTTTCCTCAGAACTACACAATTTTCCCTATTGCATTATGTCATCAAGAGTTGGACAGCATTATCTGCTAAGCATCAAGGTAAAGTGTCTGTGAATTTTAGTCTTTCCAATGCCTTTGGGAGAGCCCTTTAGGCATTGCATGTGCATTATTTGTTGTTGTTTTTTGTTTCCTTTGTTCTTTCAGGTTTGTCTGTGTAAAGCCAGTAAAAATTTATCCCTTCCTTATCCCTCTCAGGGCTCAGAAAACAGCACATCTCTCTGTAAGGCTCCCATATAAAGGTGTAAGAACAGGAGGCAGAATCCTTGTTATCAGCCATTTATTTTTGTCAAGTGGTAGTAGCAATGATCAGTTCAAGCAGTAAGTTTTGCCTTATTTTTTGCTCAGTTTCCATTTAGTTTTTCTTTTTAACTATGATATATACATGTTCTCATTGGAAAATATATAGCGATTGACAATGGTTTTCTAATATAGTTATCATCACAAAATTTGATGAATTGTACAGAAGAGTTTATCTCAGTATTATCATGGTCCAGTTTAAACTATATATAGCCTGTACTTCTTCCTATGCTGACTTCTTTGTAGGTTCATTTCTTAATGTGTATGATAGCAGATATGCATTTAGACTTCTGCATTATATTCAGAAATAGAAAAGAAAGAAAAGGCAGCAAAGTTTTATTAGAAAGACATATAAATGATAAAAATATCTCTACAAGAAATTAATCTGATTTCCACCAAAAAAATTCCAAAAAACACTGTAGCTGATTTTTTACACTTTTAATACAAAAACAACTTTAATGAAACAGGAAAAAATCTATTTGTGAATAATAGTATAAAAATAGAAATGATAACTTAAGCTTCTGAAGTCTGGTTCTTTACAGAATTTACACCAGTGCAAATTCATTAATCCTAAACAATTATTCCTAGCTACTGAGCAGAAATTTAGAACTGTTAATTCATAACTATTTAAATAAAAATACAGATGTACAAATTTGCCTAATTAAGAGTCAGAACTCAGTTAATATGCTTATTTGAACTATGAAATTGTTAGGTATCTAGCTAAAACTAGTCATCTATCTTCACCACAGTTAATGGTAAGGGAGAGGTGCCTTTCTAATCTTAGATGCCTTTCATAATGGGAATAGTAATCTACAGAAGCTGAGAGAAAACTGACTAGACATGCACAGTTGTATAAATGTATTTATACAGGTATGAATACATGTGTGTATTTAGAAAAAGAGATATTTTTATAGATGTTCACATGAATTCATGGAGTAGAGTGTACAGAGACATATACTTCCTAACATTTTTTTCAATCTGACAGTACCACCTTAAAAGCCAGTAATACTGGGTGACTTGCTGCACTAGGGTATAAGGGGAAGTCTACTTTGATATTTCTCATTGGTGTGATGCCTAGAATCGCGTGGACCAAACTCTCCCTCTGGGTGTCCTAGTTCTACTGATTCTTTCCCCTCAACTGTCTTTCCTCCTCTTGTACCTGTCCCCTTCCTCCAGGTGCCTTTTTATTTTATTTTGAAATTTCTAAAGCACAACAAGACAAAATGCATTGCTGCTCAGCTGGATATTGCTCACTATAACCTGCACTCCCTTCCCCACTTTTGAATCATATGATGATTTTGGCTGAGATAATTTTCTTCAAAGTAGCCAGCATGGGCCTATGTTTTGAATCTGTGCTGAGAATAGTGTTGATAACATAGAGATGATTTTGTTATTTGTTACTGCTGTGCTTACAGAGAGTCAAGGCCTTTTCGCATCTTACCCCACCATACCAGTGAGTAGATTAAGGGTGTACAAGAAGTTGGAAGGGGACAGCTGACCTCCAGTGACCAAAGGGATGTGTATTCCAGACCATATGGCATCATTGCTCAGCATATAAAGCTTGGGGAAGAAGAAAGAGAGGGCCTTCCAAAGTGATGGCATTTGTTTTTCCAAGTCACCTTTACACCTGATGGAGCCCTGCTTTCCTGGGGATGGCTGAACACCTGCCTGCCAGTGGGAAAACATCACACTGAACATGCTTTTGCTTCCTTGCAAGAGTATGAGGATCAGAATTTTCTCTTGTGGTGGGCATTATATTCATATGCTTTTATTGAGATTACATTTGGTACTAGAATTATATGATCTTATGTCCTCATTGCCCTCTGCAATTTTTCTGTTTAAATTACTATTTCTATCATCTTGTGATGTTTCATAGTGTTACATTTTTATCTCATTGAGTGCATAAACCCTTGAACGTATACCTTATGCAGGTTCATAAGAAGGACAGATAAGAAGGATAAGATTCCATCACTTTATGTAAAACTAGAATGTTTAGGTTTTCAGTGTAAAAAAGGAAATATTTTACTAGCTGTTGAAACACTGTTAGCACAGCTTTGCATGTATGCCTGCAAATATTTGTGTCTCTGACCAAAGAACTTGCTAGTGTGTGAATAAAATTAGCTCAATGATTTAGCAAAATAAGATTACTAGAATTTATATCGTTTCAGTAAAACCACAGGTATCCTTTTATCTTGTTAAAAAATAAAAAGGCAGCTAGCTCATATAGAACTGAAAGCAAGAAGAAAATGCCCTTTGAATTTAGAATATGAACACTATCATTCAAAATATACTGAGACTAAAATTGTTAACCCCTGAGGGAAGTTGTTGAATGGATGAAGACTTGGCACACAGCAACTGGACACATGAAGCATGAAAACATGACATGGTATTAATTAGAGGGACAACACCGACTAGTTCAAAGCACAAAAACGATTCTGAATTGCTGATTTGTTATCTTGTGTCTATTACTTTTAATTAGCATTTCATAATGTTCATGATTTTGTGTTGCTTTGTTTCTCTTAATTATATAGAAATGGATGTGAGACATGACTTAAAAGCGTTTGCTTTACAGAATAAAAAACTGCCTATGCTCTAGCTCTGACATTCATGCCCCAAGGAAAACATTATTTGTTGACATGGGTTGTAAACTACCATATTTTTGTTGCAGACTATTTGATGTGCAATTTTTTTTTCTTGGAGGTGGTGAGCCAGATATCATGCAACATTCGTATTTTCACATACAGGAAAATTGTGCAAACTGGTTGAGAAGTACCAAGTACACACGCACATAAACTAGATTTTTTTTTTTCACATATTTTCATTTATATATATATATAATCTTCACTACTTTCTGGCAGAAAGTATCAGTGATTTTTAATAAACATCTGTAGCAAGTTATGCACATAACAGTGGGAATAATGCAAACAATCATTGTTTTGGTAAATAGTTTTCCTAAAATGTGACCTTACCCCTGGTACATCTGCTTAAAGGCAATACAAAAGCAATATTTAAAAAATGTAATAATGATGAAAAATTATTGTAATTAATGATTAAAATAATGATAAAAATACATTTAGTAAAATAAATTAAGTAATAAATAATAATTAAAAGTAGATAAAAACAAAAAATTATTGTAAAACACCCTTATGAAGCACCATAAATGGATGGAGTGGGCACATTGATAAAAGAAATGGGGCAGAAATAAAGCAATAAGCATTTAGGTCAGCAATGACTGTTCTAAAATCATTTATTAGGAAAAGAACAGAAAATATGGAGTAAATAAATCTATAGAATGTGTCAATCGCAAAATGTATTGAATTGCCTTCTCAGCTGATATACACCAATGAAATCATAAGAAATGATTAGTAACTGCACACAGATGCCCATCTAGATAAAGATGAAAGTAGAACACTCAGCAAGTATGAGTCAGTGAAAAAAAATGAGTAAGATGGATCTTCGTTTCACAAAAGCAGACAAAATTCTGACTAATTCACAGGGCAATAAAAAAATCACAATAACTTTGTTGTTGATTGAAATACTTAAATTCTATTAAAGTTTCCTTTCACATGAAAGCAGATAAACCCATTCAATTCATCTGCAATTTGTATGACAGATCATGGCAGAAATGGCCAATTACCTCACCAGGTTTTGCACCAGGAAAAAAGCCACAACATTCTCTTCTTATATCGTTAAAAGTTCTTGTTCAGACACTTTAGATGGCTGGTATTCTCTTAAATACATTGGGTATTTAAATATTTATTTTATCAAGTGAAGAACATCCTTTTTTTCTATGTGCTGTTGCATTCAGAGACAAGAGAAGGCCCTCAAAAGAAAAAGTTGTACCTTTATTTGTCTTTCAAATGCAACCCAACTTAGAACATGTTTATTATATATGGTACCCATGTAATTCCATGTGAGAATTTGTTTATCAGTACTAAGTCTTTGAAAGCAGATACAGAGTTATTACATTAAATATTGCTTTTCTTTGGAGTAACAGAGAGCATCTAGCAGTTTACATTGATGAGAAGAGCTGAAATGCAAAATTTTACTAATCAGGAATAAGCCACATTGACAAGCTTGCACTGGGAGCTTCTTGCATAGTACTTGTTCACATTCTCTCTGTCTTTAGCTTGTGATGGTCCTTCTACAGAAAGCAAGACTTTATCTAAAATTTCATTGAAATGCCCATGCCTACTCTTGGAGGGGTGAAATGAGATCCTAGAAAACATCGGTCTACAAGGTTGCTGCAACTTCTGAGTCACAGTTGTTGATTTATAGGATCAATTTCTAATCTTTCTCATTGTCTGCAGACAAAGAGTGCACAAGAAGGGTACACAGAATATTGTGTAGCAGATCACTTTTTTCTCTGAGCAGTGCTTCTGGCCAACAGCATCCTTCCCTTAAGTTGGGAAATCAGTGATTACGAAAGTTTTATTTGTCCCACTTCTGTCTTCTCCTCTCTTTGCTAAACTGTGCTGACCTGCAGGAATAGTTAACTTAGCTTTCAAGTGTTTGCTGGATGACCTGCAACAGTGTTTGGAAAAACAGAAATTAGGTTATAAACTGTGTTTTTTATACCTGTGTGTCATGCTTATGTATTATTACAGGATGGAACAAGTAGTAGGCTAGAATTTCCTGAAGATTTGGAAGTAGCTTCAGGGGTTTCAGTCCTGTATTGAGACTTCAGTTTTTTTATTGTTCGTTCTCTGGAAATTTTTTTATTTATAATTCAGAAAACCTTCCTTTTCCACTGATAAAATTTCCTTTCTTTCTAATAGGAGCAACAGCAACAACAACAGTAATACGAGCTGTAATTTAATGAAAGGAAGCATGTAATATTTCTCAAAGTGTTTTAAATAAGATTCAAACTTATGAGCTCAAACTATAAGTTTGTATTGTTTTGCTGAAATAATTTGCTTGTGTCATTCAGAAAATTAATTGTTCTTTTTGGACCTCAGTTTCCGCATTTGCATATTAGGAATAATACAACTATTTGCTTCATAGGGACTTTATTTAAGGTTAAATGTGAATTTTAATGGCCCTTAGGTGCATAGGATGGTAAATGCTATGTATTTCGCAAAACACTATTGTTCTTATTTGTCTTCTCTGTCATGGGAGTTCCTCTGCTTTCAAAATCTTGCAAATGTGAATTATCCTTAATAGTAACCAGACCCTCATATTGAATGCAGTCCAAGGAAATATACTGCATCAGTTGTTTCCAAGTGCTATAATTTATGTTGTCACTGGACAGATTTAGATCTAGAAATAGGGACTAAACCCAAATCTTTTCCTTATAACAGAATAAAAATAGTGAATACTGTATTTTATTTGTGAAGGTGAGAAACTAGATGAAAAAAAATAGCATTCTGTGGTGTACCCATATACACATAGAAATAGAAAAATTTATTGTATTCAACTAAAGTATCATCTAGATAAGTTATTGAGGTAATTTTTACCAAATGGTTTTATGTTAAATATTCTGAAGGCCAAAGCCATTACATCTGCAATCTTTATTATCTTGTCCAGTGCTGATGTAGATCTCTTTTGAAATCATTAACTATGTTTATAATGCACTACTGAACATTTTCCCTCCTTTTCCATGAATGAATCACCTTGCAAATTCTATGTATTTGTTCATTGAAAGACACACTAAATGTGCATATGGATGCAGTCAATTGTCTCTGTAACATTAGAAAAATCTCATAATCCCAACAAATCATTTTCATGTGTTGCAGGTGCTGCCTATTAGAAGAAAAGATGTGCTTTGAAGTTCCTTAATTGAAGATTAAGTTCCTTTAGTTATTATTCTGAAAATAGCTGAATTATAAATTCTACTACTAAATGTTCTGTGAAGTCAGAACATATTGATGGTCAGTAACTCAGTGGTACCAGTTGTACATTTACATATATGATACATGAGTGCAGTGTGCTGAGTTGTAAGTCAAACCTCACAGTTTACAAGGCTCAAAGCTTCCTCCTCACCACAGAACATCTTCTTTAAGTAATCCTCCTTTTTCTGTTTAATCTTCTTTCTTTCCCTTGTTAAGTCTGTCTTGCTTTCTGCATTATGAGCTATTCAATAGACTGAAATGACCTCAGTGAGAATAAGCTTAAATTGGATAAACACTTCCACAGACAGCAACACACAATTTTGTGTCCATCATCTGAAGAATTAAATTGGTACTATTACATCACCTTGTTCATGGATAATACAGGGACTTAAAATTTCAGTGCCACATATAACCTAGTGGAACACCTTCAGAGCAAGTATGCAAATGTATTAGTATTGCAAAACAGTCTTACATTGTTAGAAATTCATATTGGCAAAAGAAAACTAGGAGTAAATGGCTTATAATAATTCATGATTAGCATGAAACCCATTTTTACATTTTAGGTCTTTTAAAACCTACGTCTTAGAACATGAATGTAGTTTCCATATTGGTTTCTAAGGCATAGACTCAGAAAAACTCATACAGGAAGGGATCTATAAGGAACAATGGTTTAAACTACGTGCTCCCCACAGGACTATTTTAAATCATATGTCTAAGAGCATCATCCAGGAAATCAATGAATTCTGCCAGGCTTGGGACCATGACCACTTCCCTGGGGACCCTGTTCCAGTGACTGACCACCCTCTTGGAGAAGAACCTTTTCCTAGTGTCCAAGCTGATCTTCCACTGGTGCCTTCCTCAAATCCCAACCTTGGTCACCACAGAGAGGAGATCAGCGGTTTCCCCTCTACAGCCCACATTTAGGAAGTCTTTGACCGTGATGGGTCATCCCTTCTCTTAATAGACATCTTGTCCAGAAAAAATCTATGAGAGACAGTATCAAAAGCTTTGCTAAAATAAAAAAAACCCCAACGCTTCAACTGGCTTCCCTTGATCAACTAGATGGGTCCCCTTGCCACAAAAGGAAATTAAGTCTGTTAAGCAGGACTTTCTTCTCATGAACCTTGCTATAACCAAAGATTATGTTGTCTTTCAAGTGTTTTTCAGTAAATGTCAGTAACTGGATAATTTTACCACTGAAGGGAGACTGACAGGCCTGTAATTACTAGGGTCTTCCTTCTTACCCTTCTTGAAGATTGTCGCAACATTTGCCAACCTCCATTCCATGCAAACATGCAAACTCTGAAGACCATTGAAAAATAACAGAGAGAGGTCCTGCAAAAGCATCACCAAGCTCTTTCAGTACCCTAGGATGGCTCCCATGAGGCCCCATGTGCATCCAGGTAAAGCAGCAGGTCTCAAACAAGTTCAGATTCATCTGGGAGTTTATCATCCCCCCAGTCATAGTCTTCCAAAACAAGGTTCCAGGTGGTCCATCATCAGTGTTAGAGACAGAGACTTACTTGTGAGGCAACTGACCTCATCAAGTAACAGATTGATCTCTAAACCTCTTTATGCTGCCAATATATTTTAAATTTCTTGAAAGAATTCTTGAAAGAAAATAAGAAAAAAGATTGCATTCCATTGTTGCTTCACCAAATAGTAGCCGCAACCATGTACATTAATTAGTTTGAATTCAATGTAGGCATTTATTCTCATGAGAGATTTTGGTGAAAAAATGTCTTTTCATGTTCTTGCACAGCAGCAGTTCTAGCAGCAACGGTAAAAAGTTTCTGCGAGCGCAACTGGGGCTGAAACAGAAGTCGTGGTCTTATTCTCAGGAATAATTTTGACCACTTGATAGTATTCCCTTTTATTTCACCAAGCTGGGGAATTTGAGTGAGAAAGGATTGCCGATTATTTGCATGTTTAGAAAGCAACACTGTTGTTTTATGGATAATAGCACAAAAGTCACCACAGTGACACCAGTCACACCAGTCACCTCAGTGCTGGAAAAAAGACACAGAGACATTTACTTTATCCATATGAATAGAGCAGAAATGTGTTAGAACATGGAAAATGGTGGTGGCTGTGCTCTGCACAGGCAATGGTGCTTGTTCAGGTGTTGAAAGCAGTTCAGTTGGAACATTGTGGAGCCAGCTAACTCTGAACATGGGTTTATCAGACTTAGCGCCTTTATCTCTCTCCTTCCCACTAAAACCATCCAGTGCAGAGTAAATAGTTCTGATTTTGTGGGGTTTAGCTGTTCCGCAACAGTGCTTCTTTCTCCACAGCTGGACTGGATTGACCCTGCAGTCAAGACTACCATTTAGAAGTACTGCTAGGTTGACAGTGTGGAGGAAGTTCATTTTATGAGTATGTCTGGATCCATAGCAGGCACCTTTAACTCCATTTGTAGTTACTAGAAGGAAATAGAAAGTCTTCAATGCAAATTAATCTCATAGTAAAGTAAATAGAAAAAATAAGTCAGGATCATAATGCTCATTAAATTCTTTTTTCCTCTTGATATATATAAAAGACCTAGATGCAACTAGTTCAGTAGATAAACAATGCATCTAAACATTGGTTAGGTGGCTTTCACAGCTTTTTTTTCTGTTGGGTTTTCCTAAGCCTTTATTTTAGACAGTAATTCATATTACCTGATGAGTTCCAAATCTGCTCTGCAGTGCTGTAATAAATATAATTGTTATGATAATTATTTGCAATCTCCACTAAAGTTAAAATGCCGTATGATAATGCAGAGAGAGAGGAGGTCACCAGCTGTTTATGCTTCTGAAAACAGGAAGAATTCACTCACTTTGATGCAAAAGAATCTTCCGAAGTGTTATGAAAATGGAGCTGAAATATATTCTGGGTTGTTTCTCTGCACCAGGAGACCATTATCATGATAATTTAACACCTGTATCACTGATTTTTGGTAGTACAACCTGTAATCATAGTCTGAAGTGATCCCTGAAGCAGTTATAATTTAGATTACAGTTTAAAATAAAATAGTATTTGTTCTGAGCTGTTGGATCACAGAATGTGGAACACCTCACCAAGCGATGATTGCGATAAGCAGGATTTGCCACGAAGGAGGGCAATATCGTAATTCTACGTTCTTGAAATGTAGTCAGACTTGACAAAGCTTGTTTCTTGAGTAGGATGGCCCATTTTTGGCAGGGTGTTACCATACAGAATGCTTTCATGAGGCATCTTTCTGGCAGTTTTTTTTTAAACAGCCCCAGTAGACCCTGCTGATTTACCTCCAGGCTGTGATTTTGAAGGGCAGTCAGTATAACTCAGGAAATGGAGGAGTGCTGCGAAAAGAAAGTTATATCAATGCGACATCGCAGGTATTACACGTGGGGAAAAACAACGCAGCCAAGCAGAGCTGTCAACACTCTTCTGTGTACCTTCCACCTCTGCTGTCTCAGCAATACTGACAAAGTCTGGGGGACAGTAGGAATAGCTTAGAAACCCATAAAGCTTTCTGTCTCAAGAGATAAAGAGAAAAAGGCACCTAAGATGTTCTCCCTGCTTATTCTTTTGGAGCTGTTTAGGGAAGGAAAATTAAATCACATCTCCCAAAATGATTATTTGTTTCTGTACTGGCAGTATTATCAACAATGTAGGTTTTGGTGCTGCTAGAATGTGATCTGTGCTGCTAGAATGTGATCTGTGCTCCTATTTTAAACAAAACACAGTTTCCTTCCTGAGTTTTTTTTCCTTTCCTTCTTATTGAAATTGCTGCCTAAGCAAATTTTGCAGGTCCATAGAGCCCTGGGACTGGATAGAGGGACTGGCTGCTGAACTATGGGCTAGGCTTAGGGAAAAAAAGTCTTGACCATTGTACTTATTCATTCTGATATGCTCCAGGTAAACCATCATGCAGCATCTCTACCTCAAGATGATACAAGAGGAGAAATAAACAGATTTTTTTGGTTTTAGACAACAGCTGATGAGAAGTACGCAAATTACTAATAGTCTGAACTAATTCTGTTGAAGTCCTACAGTTCGTGGATCTGGAAGCTTATGTGTCAAACTCCCATAGACTTTTATGTTTAGCTGTTTTTGTTTCATATCAAAGAAGAACAAAGAAAAGTCAAAATTATTTCATTAAGATTTTGCTATTTGTACACGATAAGATATTATTGTCTTGCCCAGTTAGGGAAAGCACTCATTTTGTAATTTCTACTGAAAAGCAACTAAAGCCTATCTCTTCTGAATTCAGGAAAGAGCTGTTTTGTGTATCATATCATCATCAAAGTAGTGACAAGTAGCTCAATTTTATTTTATTTGGCCAACTTTGTTCAAATCAATTCCAAAATAAATATTTTGGAGCTTGAAATGACTTCAGCAAAGCTTGACACGGTAATAATAGCTCACACTTGTGCTAGTTGTTTCCTAACCGGGCCTTAAGCCATATTATTTGCATTTTATCTTTGCTCACAACTATCCTTCTCATGTTCTTGTCAAAGCTATTACACTTGCTCTTGCAAAGAAAGGAGGCTATCTGTATTCCCAGCATTCTGGGACTGAACAAAGGAGCAAACATTTCTGCACAAAGCTTCTTTGAGTTATTTAATTTACTTTCTAACAAAAGGAAAAAATGACATTGAGACTCAACAATAAACAAAAATTATTTCTTAAAACATGAAATACAAATGATAATTCAATCATTAGGAGAAATTTTAACACATTCAGGAAAATTTCATTATGTCTTCTTCACTACAGATTGTGAACTAATGACTGCGGTAGTGGGGTACAAGAGTTATGTTTGATTTTGGTATTGGTTTTCGTTTGCAGGCTGACATAAAGTGTACTTAAAAATGTAGGTGGTAACCTCTCTTTTTTCATCCATTTTATTAATAATAATTAGAGAAATCCTTTGTCTCAGGAACAAATGGCAAGTTTTCAGTGGGAATAAAACAGAATAAAACTGCTACTCCCTCTCTACCAAACACTTGTATCCTCCCTTTATTTATATACATATTTTAATAATCCATAACTTCCTTTTAATAAGGATGATATCATATTGAAAGAGAGCAAGTTAAAACCATGAGTGACAACTAATAAAAGCCATGAGGGTCTGGCATTTGCTATTCTTCAAATATAAATTTTTATAATGTATTTGGACATGGTGTTATTTAATGCAAAAAATAATGCAGCTGCAGCTTTTAGTCAACTGGAAGTTTGAGGACAGACAGTTTGTTTTATAAGAGAAATAAAGGGACCAAATATATCACACAATGGCATATTCTAATAGGTAAGCTTGGATGTGGCCTCCACTTTTGTAGTTATGTGCAAAGGAATAGGAGACATAAGGTAAAAATTTGAAATCTTCTACTAACATTTTTGTGTTGATCACATAAAAGTTCAAAGCAATCTTTGGAGAGTCTCTCTTACCACATCACTTAACAGAATTAATAGGAAGCAATATCAATGTCTGCATTAAAAAAATTACCTCTCAACATAATTTCAACCTCAGTGGTCAGAAATGACACAGATTACATTTCACTCACATAGACTGAATTATCTGAAGAATTTCTCTCCTGACAGATACTGCAACATGAAATATGTGACTCATGACCTTCACTGGTGTTAATTTGAGTCTGTCCTTTCATAGAAACATGAGGGAAGAAAATCTGGAGAGTGGGGAATTGTATTATGTTATATTTCAACATCTACAATCTAATTTGAGACACATGATATGGTTTCAAAACACTTTTATACACATAAATTCTTGTTCGGTGGAGAGAGTTTGTCAATAAAAATAAAACAGGTCCCACCTGTTGCAGACTGAATTACCGGAGGATTGCCCTTGCTAGCATTTCTTTTTTATTAGGTAGAATTAGAGACACACTTCCTTGCAATAGACAATTCCCTGTAACATTTAGATGTACATTGATGTGTCCTTATGTTGAATTGCAGGAAAGACAACAAGTAGAAGTGATCAATCCTCACTCATAGAACAGGTGTGTCTTCTATGTGCTTCTGATTGTGCCACTAATGCACCATAACACACTTCCACTGTAAAATTTCTAAGAGATGCTTCTGATCTTTCAGTCCAAAATAATTCTGTCTCACATTTTAAGGTGTGACTACTATAGACCAGCAAAACCATTATTCTGACAAGCGTCCTGAGCTTCACAATAGTTGTGCCACTGCTCAGCTTGCATAGCATTTTATTAACTAATGTATACTGAAAGTCAGCAGCAAACATAGTTAATATATTTGCAGTGAGTGCAGCAGGATTTAGAGGCTAAGGTGCAGGTGAGGTGTAGCTGAGTGCCTGGGCCTAAAACAAGGGAAGGTGTCAGTTTGTGAATGTAGCTGGAAAACTGGGTACCAAGGAAAATGAAATGCAGGAGAGGATGGCATTTGTAAGCTTCGTTATCCTCTGTGTTTTGGGAGTTCAGAGCCTCTATATCTTAAGAAATATGCCCCTCTTTCTGCTCCTCCATGCAAACTGATAACCAGGGAGTTTTTTGAATCCTCCTTGTCCCACCTAGAATGAGTTATTGGCATTTCTGATGGTAATATGATTTTAATTTTTGCAGGTGCAAGTCCCATGGGTGAAGCACTTAATGACATGAAATATATATCATAATTTTAAACTACACTTCTGTAAAATTATATGTAGAATCTTTTATATATTTCAATTGTTTTAAGTATAAGGACCAGGGCAGTGATATCAAATGTCAGTAGCATGTTACTGTAAACTCAGCAGTTTCGCCAGTGACATACTAAGTTACACATTTAAAATAAGAGTGCTTTTCATGCTTATGGCTAGTACTGATCCAGAAAGCATAGAATAAGTGTTTTAAATAATCTCCCTACTGAAAATCAATAATTTGTTCAGTTATTATGAGCACAGTATGTGACATAAAAATAGAATAACATTTGCATTAAATTTTCTAAAAGGACTCTTTAGGGAGTCACAAACAGCACAGAACCATTTTCTCCCCTACATCTTTAGTGAACAATATGAAAGCTGTAAGTATTTCAAAACTAAGTCCGTTTGCCAGTTGCATATATTTTATATTTATTTTTATTATGGTGGTGTAGAAAACAGTGGTGTACTAGGCAATAAATGCAGGATGTAGAAATAAGCAAGTAGAAGCTCTGTAACTGGGATGATTAAACTGTAATTGCTACTTTCTTTCTCAATCTTTAGGATAATATTTTGATCCTATTTAATGTTCTACAAAAGGTGCTACATAGGATTATTGTCATTCTTTAAAAAGTCTGTGTCGGGCCTCTATTTAAGAATATAGAGAAGAGGTCATCCCTGAAAGAATAGCTTCCTTTTTATTTTAGTTTTTGGATTGTATTTAACCCTTTCACATGCTGAATGACATTTTGAAAAAAACCCATAAATTATATATAGCTTGATTTTGCTCAGAAAGAAATAATTTAAAAGATTGGGTTCATTTTGGTTCAGACTTTTTGTTATCGAAACAGATGCTAATAGCAAAACAAATTATATCTTTTATCAAATTCAAGGCATAACTTCAATTATTTTTTGAAAACTTCTGAAAGTGCATGGTTTTTAAAAGGACCTTATTACAAAAATGCTTCTGTTCCTTCACTGCATCCTTTCTACACTCCAAAAATAGGCTGAACTTCTTCTATGAGCCTGGCTATAGGGAGCTCTCAACTTCTGGTTGAAAAAACATATCACTGTATTCCCAAGGCACTGTCTTGTAGTTAATAAACAGAGGCTTCCAGCAGTGGTTTCCATACAGAAACCTTTTGCTGTATGAAAGGAAGTTGTTTCAATTTGGAGAATAAATTTATTCCCAGATTTACCTGAGTAGCGTGAATGCAGAAGTGAATTTTGCAAAATATGTTGTACACATTTAACTGCTTCATAGCCTTTTTCCATTATCTAATGTATAATCATAATTTAAAAAAAGTTAGTGAATTGTTATTTTTTAAAATATATTTTCACCCTGATTATGCACTGTCTCGAACTTTGGTTAGTCATGTACAGATTGCTCACAAATTTCAACCAACCAAGAGATGAAATTATATTTCACCCCTTTCCAGATATGCAAATCAACTTAGAGCAGAAGAAAAAGCTAGACCTCGTTGTGAAATATCCTTTTCATTGAGAAGGGAAAAAACCCAAACAAACAAACAAAAAGACAAGCCGTCTATGCAAAAAAAACTCCAAACAGTACCAAACTACACAAAATAAAAAATATTTTTTAAAAAAGCAAAGAAATGGTGAAGAATAATTTTACCTCAGTATTTCATGTAAAGGATTATATGAGTAGAATTAAAATGTCAATTATTGTTTATTGGGTTGTTTTGGGGTTTTTTCCATTCTCTGAAAGGAAATGTTCACTTTGACAAAATCACTGGTGTTTCTTGCAATATGGCCAGATTTTTTTTTTTAATGTGCTGTTTCTGTACACTTAAGGAACTTCATGTAACAGCCTGAGATTTCAATCTCACTGCAGAGTTTGTCCTTTACAGAAGTCTTCTCTAAGAGTTGTTATAAAGAATAATATCTTTAATGGCTCTTCCTCTGACTGTAAAAAAGAGCCATATGACCTTCTTATATTTGTTCACTTTTTGCTACAGCAGTACAGATTTCAGAAAGCTTCAGAAGTGACTAGTGATTTGGGAAACCTAATTTCTTTTTAGGAAGCCCATATAAGGTATTTGAGGAGACAAAGAACACTGAGTTTAATTCTTGTAAAAACAGATGATATTGGAGGAGTTTTTATTGGAAAGTTATGCTAAGTTTATACTTTGCAAATTAGCAACTCTTTCATGAAAACAGCACAATCCTCTACCTTCTCATGAAGAGGGTAAAAAGGGGAAGTTTAACAATGTCTCTTCCAGAATCAGCTCAGTAGTTTACAAGTCAGTCTGCCCAGAAGCAAAGAAAACCAAATACAGACATATAGAATGTATTAGGGATGGAATAAAAAGTCTTAGCTCTGTAGTTCCCAACTTTTGTTGGATTATTTTTACACAGCTTTTGTATTTAGGGAGGATTATGGCACACATGGTCATTAAGATCACATGGTCTTTTTATTCTCCTATAATAATTCAAGGTGCAATGTAATTAGTTAAATATGGAGAGAAAAAACAATCTGTCTTATGGTTTATGGAGTTTTAAATAAAAACGTGTTGCACATTTAAATGTATTTTTTTAGCATTTACTGAAAAAATGTGTAATGGAAAACTTCATACTCAAAGATCAGGTCTGCTACAGCAACAATTATTCTCAATTTTTTCCATGGTGATCACAGGAGACACTTTTGAGCTATTATGATTTTGGTTGAAGTGCATGGGACAGTACTATTTAATTTCCATGAGATCTTAATATAACTGTTATGATTCCTCCATCAAATGCATTATCATACATTCTACGGTTGTCATGGCGTATTGCACCAATAAATACTACCAAGGAAATTCTTCATGCACAGTTCATTGACATAATAGGCTATAATGGGGATTTTTAGTGCTGCTATGGTCTGCTGTATCAATGCCTGCTGAGGGAGATTTTAAAGCACTCATCCAAGCACACAGGGTAACTATACATAATAAAAATCTTTATGAAGTTTTTGGAAATAAGCAATTATTCTGCACTGCACTGTTCATTTTATTTATAAGTGTCAAAATCGTTAGCATACACAAGGGACAGATGTGGTATTCAAATTTTCCCTTAAAGATTGAATGAACTTAACTTTCACAGGCTTCAAGAACCTTCAAGAAAGTTTAGGGGTTTTATGCTGTCTTTCATTTTTCCTAATGTCAAAGAGCAAAAACACAAAGAAAAAACTTTACTGTCACTCAGTGATCTCATGCTTCTTCATCTTGATCTTGATATCTTCCCTATATTTTGCAAGAAAAGTTACCATCGCCTTATCTTGCTATCTTAAAGCCATGTCTGTAATTTTAAACTCTTGTCTAAATATTCTCTCTACGAAATGAATAGAGTAGTACCTCCAAAAAACAATTTGGAGGAACATCCATGAATTAGGGACCTAAAAAGGGGTGTGAGGAATGACTCACTGAAGAATTTAGCCTAGCTTCCTAGCAACTATCTGCCACAGGAAATATATTTCCATCCTTATGGAGGAAATACAGACACAATATTTTCAGAATTTCAGCTATCTAGATGAAAGGGGTTAGGTTAGGAAAACAGAAAGGACATTTCATACTAAATAGGATGTAGTACTGAATAACTACCTCTTTCTTATATGAGTTCCAAGATATTCAACAGGAAATTCAAGAAACCATGCAGCTATATATTAACTTTTCTTGAGGTCTGTAAGAGAAGTTTAACTACACTTTAGGATGTACTATAGCATATTCTAGATAAACAGAAAACTGGGTTTTTTTCCTCTTTTTTTTTCCTGAATGTTATGGTGGTTTGACCTTGGCTAATATCTAGATGCCATCAAATTATTCTATCACTCCCTCTCCATCAATATGACAGAGGAAGAAAATATGATGAAGAGCTCATGGGCTTAGATAAGAACAGGAAGAACACACAGTATTTCCTGTCCCAGAAAAAAGAGGAGTAACTCAGGGAAATTAATTTAATTTGCTTCCAATTAATCAAAGGAAGATAATAAGAAACAACGTGTCTAAAAAAAATTTTTTCCCCATATCTCTCTTCTTTCCCAGGATCATCTTCAGTCATGACTTTTCTATCTTCTCACTCTGGACAATGCAGAATGGGGAATGGGGTTTTTGGTCAGTCCATGTCTATGTTTCTGCTGCTCCTTCCTCCTCATACTCTTCCCCTGCTCCATCTTGGGGTCCCCCTCACAGTATACAATCTTCATGAACTTCTTTTCCTTCTGTGTTAAGGTCCCCAATCAAGTGGATGATGGAAAGGCAGTGGATGTAGTTTTACTGGATTTTTGTAAGGCTTTTAAAACTGTCCCTCACAGCATTCTTCCACCCATGTCCAGCTATGGGATGAGCAAGTTCATGATATGCTGGGTGAAGAACTGGCCAGAACTCAAAGGGTTGTAGAGACTGGGGCTACATCTCTCTGAAGACTGATCATCACTGGTGTTCCTCAGGGTTCAATACTAGGGCCTGTCCTGTTCAATATATTTACCAACAGTCTGGATGCAGAAGTGGAGTGTACCACTGGCAGGTTTGCTGATGATACCAAATGAGAGCTGCTCTTGATCCTACCAGAGAGTAACATCTTGCAAAGGGTTCTAGATAGATTGGAATAGTGACCTATAAATAATGGGATTAAATTTAAGAAGATGAAGTGCCAGATTCTGCACCCAGGATAGATCAACGCTGGACACAAGTTCAACGGAGAGGGGTGGCTTGAAATAAGCCTACAGAAAAGGGTCTGGAGGTACTGGTCAACAGTACACTCAATGTGAGTCAGCCCTGTCTGCCAAGAGGGAAAACCAGACACAGCGTCACCACACTGTCTTAAGAGTTTTGACTTGAAGCAAGAATTTTCTTGCTGTGCTCAGCATTGGTGCAGCCTCAGCATAAATACTGTGTGCAACTCCAGGACCCACAATTAAAAAAGGATGTGAAGGTCGCTTAAAAAAACTTCAGTCTCTTAGTGAAGTCTTCTCTAGGGAAACATGAATTTCCACTGTTTAGTGTTCAAAAAGTTTCAGTTAGAAACCAAGCCAAAGCCATATGGGTGTTTTAAAGCAAATAAATCTACTGTATATTGGTGCAACAATACCCATAGAAAAATCCATAATGCAGACAAGCCTTTTGACAATATTCTTTTCTTAAATGTTTGCCCATAATGACAGCATTCTAAACAAGACCTGTGGCTCAATAACCAGACCAGCAGGGAGTAGTGGTAGTTGTGTACTTAAGTCAATATTCCAGCTTCTGTGCAAGATTATCTTCACACAAAATGGCAATTATTGTTATTGTCTTTGATCCAGCAGTCAGCATCAGTCTGCACAGCAGACCCCAACTAATTCAGAGTCTAGAAAAAAGTTTTAGCAAGTCAAACTAAATGTTCTATTTCTAATAGAAATACAATTTGGGGAACACCTTTTGCTGTCAAATGAATATAAATGGAAGCAACAATAATTTTTAAATATGCGATATAAAATAAATAGGATAGTTATATGCTATAAATAATGACTTCTAATTACAGCTTATACATAGTATATTGCTTGCAATAATGTGATTATATTTTAATAACATATTTTACTCAAATTTATATATAAATTTCTGCATACATAAGATAAAATTTCATTGGAAATCTCAGCTGATAGCATAAGCAGAGTTTTTGTTAAAGAGGTGTATAAAAATTAATCACTGAAGAAATTAATATTCTGAATATCAGTAATAACTACTAAGTAAAAAATTTTCTCTATTTACCCATAGTAATCTTTCCCCATAAACAAAGAACTCTTCAGTAATTTCAATCAAAGAACAAAACAAAAGGACTGAGCAAAAGACTAACTACATAAATCCTGTATACAACACACTGAGATGAAACAGAGGTTGTTCAGAATTTTTTGGCCAGGCTCTGGAAAGCGAAATGCAAAGGCATCATTGGGAAACTCTTATAATTGAGAAGTAGGATTCTTTTGCTGAGGCTGAGCTCTATACTTATATGCTTACCTGCTACAGCTTCCAAATTAGTTAAAAGCTTTTTTGGATATGTTGACAAATTAGAGTACTAACAGCAGCATAAATGATCCAGAGAACTTCCTACTTTTTTGTCTTGTTCTGCTTGAAAATTATTTCAGTCTCTTTTTAATCTTTTTGCATAGGTCTGTTATACTTCTAACTCGCTTGAGTCAGAAGTAAACTGATCTGCACGTAGTAGGTGACGTGGAGACAGTGCAGAAGTTTACACATCACTACTATTTGCATGTGTTTATTCTTTGTGCTGAGGAAACAGGCAGCTGTTCATATTGAATTTTTCAGCCTCCTCATGTGGGTTGAGGAGGAGCAGCTGCTACATCTCAGTCTCTTAAAATGAGAACCATATCTGCTATCTGAAAATTCAAGGCTGTCAGAAGCAGCAGAAAGACCTCTGCAGCAAATGAACACATGCTATTCAATGATACATGTGTGTCAACACACCTTCAAACAAGAGGTTTCTTACCTCAGCAAGTGTTTTGTCAGTAAATCACTTTTAGTTTGCTTTCATTCAGATCATGCTCTGATTCCTATATCACAGATGCATTGAGGCTCTGGAATAGAACTTGAATGAAAATCTAAACATAGACCCTGAAAAAGTTCCAGAAGGCTGCTGACATATGTAGTGCCAAATCTTCTATGATTTACCTCAAAGTTGCACATGGATGCTCATTGGGAGAGACAGTTGTTATTTACTTGACAGCATTTTCTGTTCTTTTGCCCAGCAATATTCATTAGTCTAACTAAGATTTCATTAAGGGAGCTTTTCATGTGAAAAAAAAAAAAGAAGAAGAAATTAGAGAAGTTGAGCCGTGAGCAATCGTTATTTAGAATTTAAATTATTTGTAGGGATACTTTCTGATCTTTCTTTCAAAATCAGGAAGAAGATACAATTTTTGTAAATCTATATTTTAGGTTCTGAAGTAGGGTAGCTTGCCAGAAAGAATCTGGAAAAAATGAATTTTATAACCCTGATCTTTGACTGCTTGAATGGAGGAAAGAAATGACACACAGAATCAAAGACATGCAGAGGACACTTATCCTCATCTGGTTTAACTTCTCTCCTCTGTTTCTCTCTCCAACATCCAAACGCAGGGCTAGTGGAAAGTCTGTCTTGGCTATATTGCTCTCTAACTCAGAAAATAGGTCAATTTGGTAGACTGCTTAAAAGCCTTAATTTTATTTCAGTGTGGAATTAAAATTATACTTTAAGTCCTTAAACTTTTTTTTTTTTTAAAAGAATTTTTTTTTAAGATTTCTGTTCATGTGTCTAAACATGAAAAATTAGATTGAAATATCCTGCACCTTATGTGTAAGTTGTTATTAGCAGAATCGTTGGTTATGAAACAGAGTTCTCTGAGATCCCTCTGGAGGTAAGTAATAGATGTCTGGGAAACAACTACCTCAAATACTAGTTTCCATTTCTTTGTCAGGACTTATTACACAGGGAAATATGACATGAAGGAACAGAATCTCATCTGGTGTCAAGTTTGATATTTCCTTATGCTCAAAGTGGACTCTGAAACAATAACTGACAAAGAGAGAGATGAACCAGTTCGATCATCTTACCAAGCTCTAAAGAAGAAATGTGTTAATGGGCTACAATATGTGCTCCTATTACTAAATTACGACCCTGATTTTCATTTCTTTTCCTGCTTCCAGAGAAAGATAGATGACCAGTATTCAGAGAAAGTCCCCATCACATCAGTCTACTTTATCGTCAAAAAAATCTCTGAAAAACTTATCTGGGAATCTTAGCTTTTGAGAAAGAACTGCCTGATAGTCCTATTTGTGTCTACATGAAAATACTCTCTTGCACAAATCTAAATATCATTTTAGAGCAAGAGGTTCTAAAGAACTAAGAACATGTCCCCTTCAGTTCCTTGCACGCTTGGACATACATAAGAACCCTCATGCAGAAACACACTTTTTCTACTGCTTCTATAGTGATAAGAATGTATTTTTTACATGCTTAAAAATAAGTTATGCAGTGATAGGTACATTATAGTTTAGAAAAATGCAGACGCTTTCTCCTTTTTTCCTCTTACTCTCACTTGGTTTTTTACATGGCAACACAACTGAACTCATTGATGTTGATAATTTTAATAATCATCACTAAAAGCAAAGATGAGATTAATCTAAGCATGAATCCTTCAAATCCAAGTTCTTACAAAGAGGCCACCAACAGTTAATACTAGTAGGTGTGGTAACACCAAACCTATGCAACTTTATTTCTAGGAAACCATCAACAGACACTGTAAAGATAATATATTATCCATTTGTAGCGTACATCTAGATTGATATAAGTGAAGTCTATGGCATTTATATGTAACTAAGTCTAACTAGATTTGTGAGACTTAAGATGCTCAGCTGTGCTAGAAGTATTGATTGATAACACTACAATTGTCTGTGGCTTTTGAGTCTATCAAGGTAAAAAGTTTAAATTATTATGACAAAAAATTTGTATAGAAGATTTTAATGTAGTAAGAGAGCCAAAACCACAGGAACCATGTTTATTTGTACTAAAGACATATTAAATAGCCTTTGATCTTTCATAAAAAGAATACACATAATGCTGGATTCAATTCTAGCCCAAATGTTTCATTTAGCATCTGCAAATATCTCTCATTTCCACTAATTTTAAAGCTATGTAATAGTTATTAATTCTTTTTTTATTGATTTTTATTTTCTCTGTAAATATTTAATCAATCAAATAAGCAACACAGCAAGCAGTACCTATTATCAAAGAACATCTTCACGACAATGAAAACGTTACTGTTAAACCCACAGATAATTGAAATAGTACAATGGCACTTTCAATGAAAGGAAGACTCAAGTATAGAAAAACTTTTACAAAGTAACTTGAGAGTAGAAGAAGAAGTATCTGGATAATATAGATATTATTTAAGCCAATAATGATTTAACTCCTGCAAAATATCTTGTAGCGTGAAAAAAAGTTGTAGCCCATTTAGAGTTGGGGAAAATGGTGCACTATAATTTTGCGTCTCTATCTTGATGTGTCAAAGCTGGAAAACTTGTGCTTTGATCTTAGAGCTGATGAGCTCCTACAGCTTTAATCATGAAACATAGAGCAGTATTTTTAACCACTAAGAACACATTTTTTTCAGTCTGGACTGAAAGGGTGATTCTTCACCCCTTTTTCCATTTTGAATATTAGATCTTGGCCTTTGTAGTGAAAGATGCTTTTTGTCATATTATGTTTCATATTTTATACTGTGTGGAAGGAAAATTCAGAGTGAAATTCTTTATCTAGTCTTTTGGCTGTCTCTCACTAAGTACCTGCATTTCATGTCTTCCTTTCTATTGTGATTAATAGTTTACATTTTCATTTAGAATGCTTCAAGCTACAGTCATTGTCATCACCATACCTTTCCAAATTTCCCTCCATGTCTTCTGACATCACATGAATATTTGTGTTTGATCATTATTTCTTGTGAGTATGCAGTGAAGATAGGTAGGTGCAGTTTCTCAGTTTATTTTATAGTAAATATTTTGCTTCTTTCAGTGCCATGGAAGCATACGACACTGTGCTGGACACAATGATTGGAAATCACTCAAAAAAAAAAAAAAAAGAAAGAAGAAAAAAAGGATTCTCCTTTCATTTAATTTTAGTAATAGATCTATCACATAGGTTCTATAACTGATGTAATCTAATTGGCCCATCAATTAGACCAATCCACTCGTTGACATCAAAAACAAATAATTTTTTTAGCAGTCGCTTCTTCTTCAAATCTAGGACTTCTTACTGTAAAATAAGAGTTCTGGAGAACTGATGTACTGCATTGAAGACAAAATTGTCCTCTGTAACTATAAGCACAACTCAGACATGGCTCCTCTTTCACAGTTTTCTGGTGTAGCTTGCTGATACTGAAATGTTAACGATTAATACATTTAAATTTTTTTCTCTTAGTGTAGAAACTTTAAAATATGAGCAAAACTTGAAAAAATATATTTGTAGAGAAACCATAACTTTAGTAAAGGGTTTACAGAGACTGTTAAAATTACAAACAGTAGCTTAGAGAAGTCAGTAGTTGTACCAAATAACAAACAGAACAGTACCAGTGACTGTGGCTTTACAGTGCCTGTTAAAAGTAATGCACTCTGAGAACATCCTTAATGGAACTTGTGATTCCCCTCTGGACTTCCATATAGAAGTCTCAGCATAGTACAAATTTTCTTTTATTCTGTGTGCTGATATCTCTATTTCTAAGAATACACCTGTGACCGAGATTTTTTTTGAAGCATTTAGAGACTTAAACATCTTAAACACCTTTTCCTAGTCAAAAGAGAGAGAAAAGTCCTTTGATGAGATTTCTGAAGAGCAATAGAGACAGCCTTAGAAAGAGCCTGACTGAGGATTTACTGAGAACTAGGAAATGGATTTGCGTTAGCACAATGCTAGGTGTTAAAAGTGTCTAATATGGTCCTTTCCTAAAATTACTGAGAAACACATAGAGGATTTTTTCATATGAGATTTCAGAATTTCTAATAGATAAGGTGAAAAACAAATGTTGCTTCCCCAAGGATCAGAAACTACGGATGTTTATCACTACGAATGGAAAAAGTAGTTGGATAAAGAAAGTAAATTCTATGCGCAAGTAAATTCTATACAAAACATTCTCTGAGAGTCCTAATGTATCCCACCTAACCTATTTGCATGATATCTAGTTACAGACAGTTGAATAATTCTTTCTGTTATGATGTCCATTTATAAATTTTCTGTAAAAGTAATTTCGGGACAAGCTGTGTTCTAAACTGTCTTAGTGAGTCTTGTCTATTGCTCAGCAGTAAGACTAGTAATATATGTCAATATCTGAAAATTTGGGTGAAGCATTTTAAATGTTACCTTCATCTGCTGTAAGCTATTGTGGTGAGTTAGCCTCAGCCAGAAACACCACCCATCCTCTCCCTTGCTCCCCTTCCTCACAGGACAGGGGGGGATAATAGGAATGATGGAGCTTGTGGATCGAGACAGAAAAGGAAAATCATTCAGCAATTACTGTCATGGGCAGAACAGACTCTGCTTGAGGAAAATTGATCTAATTAATTGCCAATTAAAAGTAGAGTTGTGTGGTGAGAAAACAAATGCAAACATTTAAACAACTAAACTTCACTCCACTCCCAAGTTCTCTCTCCTCTAAGCCTCCTCAGCCTGAAGCTCCATGAACAGCACACTGAGAAGGGGAATGCTGTTTGGGGTCAGCCTGTAAGAGCTCCTCAACACATGCTGCTCCTCCCTCCTCACACGTTTCCTCTTCTCCAGACTGGGCTGTCTATTCATATGGTGTCTAGCTGCTCTGGTGTGGGGTCCATCATGGGCTCCACCTCCATATCTGCTCCACCATGGTCCTCCATGATCCTCCGTGTGGGAAAGTGTCTGCTCCTGTGGCTGGGCCACCTCCTCGCCTTCCTCCTTCTCTGACCTTGCTGTCTACAGGGCTGTTTTCTCACACTTTCTACCTCCCTTCTCACGTTTTTCCAGTAGTGCCACAATTTTGACAGAAGGACTCAATTTTGTCCTGCAATGGGTCTGCTGGAACGAGCCTCTTCTCATAAAAGCCACCTTTGTAGCCTCCCCCTGCCAAAGTGTTGTCATTTACTCCCAACAGTTATCCAGAGAAAATACTCAGATATTTAGCTAACAGCAATAGAATAGACTCAAAGTTGTGTTTTTTTGGTTTTGTTGTTTTGGTTTTGGTTCTTTAGTTATTTGTTAGTTTGTTTGTTTTTAGGGCTTGGAGTGGGGGGGAGGTTATTTCTTTTATGAATTAGTAAATAATAGGATGACGTTTTCACTCATCTGTGTTTTGCCAGGGCCTCATGTATAGTTTGTTGGACATTAATGACACAACATTCTTTCATTGAAATAGGGCTGTGTTGTTATTTATAGAAGTTTTATGATTTTTTTAAGATAGCATTTGTTGTGAGTAATGGGAAGACTTGAGTTTTGGCAACACAATTATTTTCTTCCTCTGAAGGTATGTTAGCAAAGCTAAGAATAATATATATATATTGCATATATATAAAAAATTCCTGTATTTGGAAAAATAGAGTACTGATGCAGAGTGCTAACATGCCCAAAAGCTTGACATTTTTCTACCACTTGGCCTAATATCTCCTACTGATAAATACATTTGGTTTTAAAAACCTGTGATGGTGTACACGACATACTAATTCATTCTGCTTTATTTCTCTGCTGTATTTCTGTATAGATGTGTTTGATTGACCTTGGCTGGACACCAGGTGCCCACTGAGCTGCTCTATCACTTGTCTCCTCAGCTGGAGAGGGGAGAGAAAATAGGGTGGAAAACAAAGTGTAGGTTGAGATAAAGTGGTTTACTAAAGCAAAAGTGAAAGTTTGGGCGCACACAAGCGAAGAGAAAAAAAAAAGAATTTTTTTTCTAAATTTCCCATCAGCAAGCAATGTCTGGCCACTTCCAGAGAAGCTGGGCTGCAGTACATGTAGTGGTTGCTCCAGAAGGCAAACACTGTAAATAGAATTCCACTCCTTCCTCTTAGCTTTTTTATCTGAGTAGATCTCTTATGTTGTGGGATATCTCTTCGATTAATATGGGTCATCTGTCCTAGATGTGTCCTGTCCCAGGATCTTGCCCACCCCCAGCCTAATGCTGAGGGAATGTTGGTGAGACAGCGCCAAGGCTGTGCCAAAGCTGCTCAGCAGGAGCCAAAATATTGGTGTATTATTGACACCCTTCTGGCTACCGATGCAGAGCACAGTACTGCGAGGGCCACTGTGGGAAAATGAGCTTGTCTCAGCCAGACCCAATACTGCAGGATATAGGTTGCAAAAAACCTCTTGCTGGATTCCCCTCTCAGCATGACACTGAACTTGAGGATGGACTAACTGTAGCTACCCACTGCTGCCCAATGCAAGCACAACTCACTGATGAGCACGCAGCTCTGGCACAGGTCTGCTGTCAGAGCTTGTTAAAGCATTCTTGCAATCCAATATATGGTAATTTTCACATAACAATAGAAAACAGATGTTTTGAATAGATAATGAAATTTCAATTCTGAAGTAAATAAGTGCAACATTTTCAACTTCATTTAAGTGAGATGCTGTGAATGCTTTTATCTCATCTAATGTGTTTATCTCATCTAAAAGTTAGAAAAAAATCCTTATTCTCTGACAATATTACCTGAAAGTATTCCTTGTCCCTTCAGACCCATATTTTTTTCTGTCCCAATATGTTCTGCACTCTTTAACCCTATGGTTTTTAGAAACTTCAAAGCAGTTGTGTAAAAAACCTGCCTAAGTCAACAAATTCCCAAATACATACTTCAGAAATCACAGATTAAATGTGTACTTTTCAGCTCATTGTTTTAGTTCCCACTTTATAGTCAAAAGAAATAAATAGGCATCCTTGTAAGGTGATTTATCTCGTCTTGAGCCATCTATTTTGCCTCAGTGGTATAAAGGGATCCAGTTTTAACTAAGACACGTAACTTTTAAACCACTGAATCTGAATGAGATGAACTACATGATGGATGAATGTAGCTTTAAGAATTGAAAATTAATTTGAGCTTTGCTATAGAAACAGTTGTTATACTGCTTACTCATCCTTAATTCATTCTGAAATTGACTTCTAAGATGTATTAAAAATCCCACAATAATTGAGACATTTGGATGTTGGAAAACCATATTTGCATGGGTCATAAATTACTGTTAATTTCCTAAGCCTTCTATGGTTGTCAGTGTTCTTAGTTTCTTTTTGAATGTGGAGGGTTTTTTTCTGCCATTATCTGATACAAGTATATGGGCTGTGCATGGATCAGAGGATATCTGCTCTCTAACTTTCTTTTATTTCTCTTGCCCTAAGTGCTGAACTCTCCAGTTCAGCTGTTTTTATGGTGCTCTATTTCTTACAAGGCCAGCATCCTGTAAAGAAAGGAGGAGATAATTCTGTTTTCTTGGAAATTTGCATGTGAACACTAGCTACAAGACAAGTAAATGCACATTCACCAAGAGCACAATTCATGGAGTGATGAGGACACAGCCTCAGAGGGAATGATTGTTTCACAACAAGGAGCTCATGCATTTAAAATCGCTCAGCACCTGGGTTTGAAATGAGTCCATGCTCCTGTTGCTTAATGCTGTCGCACAGTAGTTTTGGCACCAAGACTGACAGCTTGAAGGGTTATTCACAAAATCATATAGCATGTTAAATTCTGGTAATGTATTTTTTTCCCTCCCCTGACAAGATTGCAAGAAAAAAATTGGCTGTATCTTTATAGATGTGCATCTGGCTAAAGGGCAAAGTCTGGCTATCAATTTTATCACGGTTAACCTATAGTTTTTGGATTTGCACTTAGTCAACATTAAACTTTGAATCTCGTTTTTACCTTAAGAACATTGTTTATTTCCCACAAGTGATGAATGCATGTGCACATGATTTTCAGACATTATCTTGATTAAGTTTTGACTGCTTTTGTGGTATTGAGAATCTAAAATTTTTACAAGAACGAAAGCTGGTAGCTGCCTAAAAATCCATATGCTCTCTTATGAGTGCACATAGAAGATTAGACTGAGTGTCTCAGTACTACTGAGACAAGTACCTCTTTGCTTTAAATGATTTGTGGTGGATACACAGGGAAAGTATAATTAACTGGGCCCTCATACACTGTTCTGCCCTAACTTGAGGTCTTCCTTGACCATTTGATATTGCAAAAGAACAGAAAAGTTTTAGGGTGGTAGGGAGAATCAGATGGGTGGAGTGTTAACTAAAAGAGAGTCATGGCACAAAGTCTGATCATGAATTCTTTCTTGGAACTGCCCTGCTACTACAATTGCCATGTTCTTCCACTTCTGTGTAGGTGGCTGCCATTGATCCCTGTCAGAAACAGGACACTGGAAAAAGTAAACAATTAGTCTGACTAGTAAGGAACTTTTAAAAAATATATAGAAAATAGTAGCATCACAGAATCACAGAACACTGTGGGTTAGATGGTACTTCAGGCAGTGTCTAGTTCAACATCAAACCTAATTTAGCAATGCGGTCAGACCATGTTACTCAAATCTTTATCTGCCTGCATATTGGAAAATTCCAAGGCTAAAAACTGCAGTCTCTTTGGGAAACTGTCCTACCCCTTTATCATCTTCATAGTAAAAAGTTTTTGCCATAGAACCAGTATGTCATATTCAGCTTAGGTCTTCTATTCAATTTATGTCCATTGTCTTTTGTCCTCCCACACTGCACCATCATTAAGAACCTGGCTTTACCTTCTTGCTGAAGAAGCTGAACTCTTCCTTGTCCTTAACAGGGGTAAGGGGAGATTGCAGCAACATGCTGGCCTCAGTATTCTACATAGGGTCTCATAGGTAATACATAGAGGGGAACAATCACTTCTCTTGAACTGCGGGCCATTTTCCAAGAGTACTGTTGGCCCACACTGAGCACACGGTCCCCTGAGGTTCCCATGTCCTTTTCACAAGAGCTGTTCCTCAGCTAGTCAGTCCCTGACATGCAATCAGTTCTTCCTTCTAGGCGCAGGAGTTTGCAATTGTCCTAGTTGTTT
Source organism: Phainopepla nitens (assembly GCA_013400175.1). Taxonomy (NCBI): domain Eukaryota; kingdom Metazoa; phylum Chordata; class Aves; order Passeriformes; family Bombycillidae; genus Phainopepla; species Phainopepla nitens. The sequence continues at coordinate 866,783 of VXBQ01006195.1, read as the reverse complement.
TTCATAAGGTTGGTCCTGCAGCCTGTGCCTGGTGTACCTCTACAGCAGCACTAGCCCTGAGCTTGTCAAAGTTTGGCAATATCTGCAAACTCTGTGAGAACTCACTCTTTCATCTCCTGCAGGCCACAGACAAAGATGTTGACAGGATAGACTGGAGCACAGACTCACGCAAAACTCTTCTTGTTACCAGACTTCTGGTAGAATATAACAACCTCAGTGAGAAGAGACTGCGCCATAGACCAAAGATGCCAATTCTACAGGTTTGACATGACTTGATGATCAAATATTTGAGAAACCTTCAAAAGGGAAAATAGGGTGAGACTGTATGTTTGTTCCATGGCATCGTACTGTAATGCATATAAAACCCTTGCAGCTTCTTTTGCTGCAAGTAAGAAACAAAGAGTCATCAAATTAGGGCACCTTTCACAACTTCTATATAGCCTTTATTCTTTCCTGTCCATAAACAAATTTGGGATATTTATTTCACTTAGCGGTATATATAGCATGTGTTTATTTTCGGTTTTGGGGGGTTTTTAAAACAACAAAAAATGAAAACATGCAAAAAAGATTAGCAAAATCAATATTGCTCTTTATTTAAAGGGCACTTTCTAAGCATCTGGAATGTCTAATATAAAGAAAGTGAATTTTATTTGGCTACACATAGAACTGTATGCAGCATTATAGTTCTGCGTTTGAGTATCTAATGAGATTTTTTAAAATCTGGATTGTTACATTAGTGAAATAAATACCAAAAGTTATACATTCATGAAGGACAAAATATATATGCTTAAAAATTACAAAAATAGAACCTGCTTTTGAACTCGTTATTGTTATTATTTATTTTTTATTTATTATTAACTTCTTGCAGGCCCAAAAAGTGCCTTGGCATTTTTCAGTATTTTGTATTCAATTATTAAAATATTTTCATTCAAGGAACAGATTTAAAAAATACTGTATCTATGAAATTACAAATTGTTTTAACAGACAGTAAACTGAACATATTGCAAGACTTTTACCTCAAATTATGATTAGAAGGGAAGCAAAATAGTGTTATTGTGGTATAAGTCCTTGATATCTCACTTTGTTGTTATTTAGGAGGGGGGAGTTCTGTTCTTTGGAGGGCCTCTACAGGATGAACAGTGCCTCGCCAGATTCGTGGTAGTTATCTAGGCTTTGGTCTCTCAGTTTTGAGGTCAGAGCATTAACACATTTGCATTATAAAAAGAAAGAAAACTTGCTTGGAATCCCAATATATATTTCATCTGGTTTAAAGCCTTAATCCTGGATTCTGAGTGCTGTGTGGTTTTAAGAGTATTAGTACAGATTTGTACAAAATGGCTTGATACTGCATGTGTAAGCACTTTCCACCAACAAGAGAAAGTTAAATAAAAAGGGAAAGAAACCTAGATCAGGGTGAACAGGGTCTAGCTGCTGAAGCCCTGGGAAGACCAGATGGCTGTATGAAAGAACTATATTGCTTTCTTGTTATTGTTCTGGATACAGTTTTTCAATCAAAGATCGTTTATCTCGATTTTTAATAAAAAGAATACATAAAGAATCAATGTCAAAGTCTAGTCTTAAAGCTTTTTAGAGTTTTCCTGTGGTGGTTTTTTTTTTTTTTTGTTCTGTTTTATTTTGTTTTGGTTTGGTTTTTTTGTTTTGGTTTGGGTTTTTTGAGGGGGGTGAGCAGTGGGTTGGCAGGTTTGTTTGCTGTTTGTTTGCCTTGCTTTTTAACATTTCGAAATGGTTGATTCACCCTGAACACCAGACAGTCTTTTACTTTTGTCCTCAGAGCCTGTTTCTGCTACATGCCTGTTTCAGGGAAGATGGCAATGGTTGGTATAGAAACTGGCCAAAATTCAGACGCTCTATTTTGTGTAATAAAACCTACATAATGGTATTTCTATATTTGGTTTTGAGCCAAATCATACAGAAAGCAAATTTTTTAAATCTTGCTTGAACAGAAATTCCGAAGAACAAAAAGTATTTTCCCCTTCTTCGGTCCTTCCCCATCAAGTAAAATAAATGAGCTTGGACCTGCACTTGCTAGGCAAATATTAAATTCTTGGGGGGATCAAAAGGCTGGGGAATGAGTTGGCTCAGGAGTTAGGACATCTTAGATTCTTTGGCCAAAGCCAGTCTGCCCAGTGGGGCTTCTATGGTCACATGCCTTCGATCTGCAGCAGCTGCTACACTGGAATTAACATTCTTGTCAGGTTGACTGCTGCTGTTAGCCATGTGAAATTGTCACAATCATCCAGTTCAACATCTCCATGCCAAAAATCTGGACAGCCCAAGAGCCCAGACTTGAGTGTAAAACTCTCAACACTGCTAAGCAGTGATCACAGAGCCAAAATGTTGACCCCTGTTTAGAAGTGGAGCTCAGCAACTGGGATCAGACTCTGAAAACCTTCCCACAGCAAACTGTCCTGGCACCATGGATAATTAGAGTTCATACACAGGGGAAAACACATCATATTTAAAATACTATTTAGAGCCTGGACTCATCAGTCACTAATAGCAGATGGGAATTCTGTCAGATTTTCATCAGAGTCCTGTATTTGGTCTCATTGAAATTCCTTGATTTCAAGACCTTTAGAGAGAAATATTTATGTGCAACAAAGAGGTGCTTTCTGGTAAAGCCTAATTTTACTGGAAAAAGTTCTGAATATATTAATTTTTTTCTTTATTCAAGTTACATATTGTAGCAAAAGGGTGACTTTCTGCATCAGTATATTTGCTGGCATGCAATGTCCTTCCATTTTCATATTTCACTTCACTTCCTAGGGTATTTGATGATCCCAGATTTGAATTGTTCTCAAAACAAGTAGTTTCAGGTTTCTAAATCTTAGGAAAATTCTGAGCAGAAGCTAACTGTAGTCCCTCAGGATGTTGGAATTATGACCCATTCCAAGACCTCATTGCTCAATATTGTTAAAAATTAAAACAAAACAAACCTGAAAGGAAATATTTAAACTGGAATCAGGAATTAAAATGACAGTATAATTATGCCACTATTTGTCCTAGGTTACAAGGTAAAGATATGTCAGAAGGTATGTATTCTATCTCCATCTTCATGAGCTGTTGAAACCAGAAGGGGCAGTGTTTTCCTTGCCTCCTACCCTGGACTATCTCCTGTTAATGGGCCATCAATACTGTGCCCCATGACTCATGGATAACTCCCTCTGGGAGCCATTCCTGTTTAATGGGCAATCAAGGACCCACCTGAAAACATGACATCAGCCCATTGTGAGATGCTCCGCCCAGGGGGAGGAGCCAAGCATTCCCACCTGGATATAATTTGTGATTTTGGACAGAACAGGCATCTGCCTTCTGCTGGATTCCCAGAGGGGCAGCCTTTTCTCTCACTGGATTGCCCGAGGAAGGACCAGACCCGTCTGCATCACCACTGGACCATTGGAAGAAAACTCCACCCTTCTACAGGACCTCTGCTTCAACAGAACCATCTGTCACTCCAGGAGGACTACTGGAGCCACCATTCAAACTGGACTGCTACCAATACCCTGACTGACAGGGTGTCAGGTTGTGTTCTCACTGTCAAATTTTTTTGTAGTACTGCATCTTGGTATAATTTCCCTATTAAGTTGTAGTTTGTTGGTTTTTGTTTTATTTTGTTTTGTTTGTGCATATTATTAAAGAACTGTTATTCTTATCCTCATATCTTTGCCTGAGAGCCCTGAATTTTAAAAATTATAATAATTCAGAGGGAGGGGGTTTACATTTTCCATTCCAAGAGAAGCTTCTGCCTTCCTTGGCAGATACCTGTCTTTCAAACTTAGACACTATTTCAACCTGTTATTGACATCTTAAGCACTCTGTATTTTTTGTGTCTCAATCCAAGAAGTCCTTTAGAAGATTCTGAAAATTTCAGAAAGAAACAAAAATTATCAAATATATGGGTGAGGGGAGAGTGGGGAAGCCTATGTATAATCCTGGGTCTTATGGAAAAGATAAAAAGATTCTAAGGGCTCATTTCCCCACCAGTATTAGAACAAAGGGGTAAAAAACCCAAGCTAGTTGAAGCCAGAGCTAAAACAGACATTTGAGTCTGAGCTTTCATCTAGAGCATGGTGTGAGTGCTCAAAGCTGATGTGGCAACTAATGAAACTTTTCAAAGCCTAGTTTTGAAAGCAAAATCTATGGAAGGTTTTGAGTCTGGAGAGCAGGGTGACTGCCAGGAGCTGTGGGGATGGATCCAACTGTCCAGCCATGAGCAGGGCAGTTGGGGGCACTGGAGCAGCACCAGGTATCAGGCTCTGCCATGGGGATTGGCACAGGCCAAGACTGGGCCAGGACTGGGAACCCACGGCCAAGCAGGGTAGGGACACTGGGAACCAGAGACCAGTCCTATTGGGGCATTGCTGGAGCAGGGCATCTGGAAGCTAGAAAATAAAAGTTCTGGAGACATTTTAAGGTGTAGATCCCTGAGACAGGCACTCTAGATCTCCAATCTCAAAGGTGCCTGCACCCCATGCTCAACATCTGTTGCATACCCACTATACAGTCATTTGGTCTTTTTTGCTCAAGACAGTGACAAATCTACAACTTGAGCTGGATTAGGTGAGACAATGCCCATGAGGATATATCAGACTATTAAATATAGGTCTCCCAGATGTCTTAATTTCTGAACTGTAATCTAAAAGTGATAAGAACCCACATCATTGTGTTTCTTGAACAAATGCTGACAGGGTCAAATCCCTCCTGAAAAGAGATTAAGAGTGTGATTTGGGATTCTTTACACTACTATTTTTCATTTAAGAAGCACATTTGAAAAAGCAGATCTTTCTCTGTTCTGTATACCACCTCAGAGGAAAAAAAGTATTGTACCCATTGAATTAATTTATTTTCATTGTGAAAAAAAAAAATGGTATCTTGAACAAGCTGAATATTTAAAAATAAATCTCTTTATTTACTTTTAGGAAGAGATACCAAAATTTTACATTAACTACATAAACAGAGCCATAGTGCCATGATAATCCAAGCACCATGAAATAAGATTTATCTTTGTAAAATCCTCTAGTACGCTGACCTAAACATTCACAATGCAAGAATAATTCTTTATTTTGGGTCTCGTCTCTATTTAGCTTAGGAAGCAAGACAGAATTTTACAGACCTGTAATCACTCAATAAGTGTACATGCAGGCTTCACAAGTTCTCATTCTTAGTACCAAGGGTTGCTACTGAAAAAACAATGTAATTTTCAGATGTAAAATCTGATAACGAAGAAGTTTTTCCATCGCTCCCTTAAGAACAAACTGTTAAAACCACTGTGAGTCTGTATACATTACAGCTTCTGACGTTTTGCATTGTTTTTATCTGTGGACTGCATCATCTATACAGTCTTTACTTACAGTCACACATTTTCCCACATCTTTAGTTTTTAAAAATATATCTTTCATTAATACTTTCAATAAAAGCTCTGAGATAATCTGTCTCAGGAGTTCACTTTTATTTTGTGAATGGTGAACAAGATCAACATATAGGTCATAAACAATGGTGGTTTTCCTTCTGAAGAAATATGGGATTTTAATTACATTGTAGTGAAGAAATTTAATATTTCCTGTCATCTGCTACAGATATTTGATTCTATTGTTCTTCTGAAAGGTTGTATCTAGAATGTCACATCTGCAAGGACACCCATGACCCCTATTGGCATACAAGTTTCTGCAAGATGGAAGCAGGAAGACTGAAAAATGCTTCCCTGAGAATTAAAAATAGATTATTAAAGCTTATCCCAACAGCGGAGTTCCCTAAGGCATCCGTGTTATGTATACATATGCACAAAAGATTTAGCATTTAAAAATATCAGGAAGCATTTCCAAATCAGTCCCAAATGACTCTTACAGCTTCTTTCTTTTGTTCGTGGTTGGTTTGTTGGATTTTATGGTTTGGAGTTGGGAGAGTTGCCTTTAATTATTAATATTTTTACTTTTTGTAATTCATCAGAAAGAAAAGAAAGATTATTTCTCTGAATGCCAGTAGCCCTGGGAACTTTTTTTGATGAAAGAGACTCTATGTTGTGCATATCGCATCTTTACATCCCCCTTGTTTGTGAATACTAATACTAATGGCATTCCTTAACTCTGGAGCTTATTGAGGAAAAAAACAGCAGGGGGATATCTTTAGAGAATACTGATATTTAACTACTTCCCTTTTCTTAAATAAGTTTCAAAACAAATACTGAACAAAATAAGGAAACTTTTAACAACAACAAAAAAAAAAGGAGCCTGGAAGGAACATTGCCTTTTCTTTTATGTTCACTAGTCTTTGAAAGATTCCTCAACCAAATCTTTTCTCTATGAGTCTTGCTGCTGGTCAGACTGTATCTTTTCTCACGTATCATAAGCATTCAATTCCCTGCAATGCAATTAAAACCCCATCTTTCTTCAAACTGATTAAATCTTGCAACATCTGTGAGGGAAGAAAAGAAGGTATAAACATTCTCTTTTTCGTTACACAGATGGGAGGCACAGACCAACAGAACGCAAAATACTCAAGCAGTTGCTAAATATTAAGTCCTATTGAAATAAAAAAATGTAGGTTTGTGTTTTGCTGCTCTGAGTTCTAAGGGATTAGATTAAGATCACTGATCAAGTCACAATTACAAGACAGGAAAAAAGCCCCAGTTTTTGGACTTCTAAGACCAAAGTGGAACATTCTACACAGAGTTAAAAAGATACAAGATGAGAGAGGTGAGCTGCCATGAAAGTGGCCAGATATTTTCTGGGCAAGAGAAAAGGCATTTCTCATCACTTACAAAAAAGGTTTTCATAATCATCTGAGCTGCAAATTTAGAAGGCCAGATTTACGTTTCAAGCAAAATTAAAGATCAGTTATGAAAGAACATATGGAAATAGATTTAAAAACATTTTTCCCCTTTGTACTAGTATGAATCACAGACCTAAAATTGTATTAATTTCAGCAGTCACAACAAGATACTCAGATGCTTTTTCATAAAGGTTTTATATCAAATAAAAAAAATTATACTTTTGCGGGTGTGCCTGTCTTTAAAATGATGGAAATATCAGTTAAAAATCACTCATGTTTTGCCACAGAGATATGAAATATTTAAATCGTGCTTTCTGAGCTCTACACAAATGAGGCTTTGCTCTCCTAGGTGAAAGATTCTAAGACGGTCTTGTTACATACTGTTTAGACTCCAAACTTGTCTGGGAAAACAGGGTTTTAAAAATCTTGGGGTTTTTTTGTTCATTTCTAAAATGATTATGCATGTTTTTTCCTTTTTTTTACCAACGTGAAGAAAGTAGTACTGGAAGATGGAAAAAAACCTCATTATCTCTTGCAGATTTAAATGTATCTTGAACTTAGTAAGTAATTACTGTGACAGGACATTGCATTTTTCATACTGTGATAGTCTTTAAGCTTTTTTTGCTAAGAAAAAGAAAACTTGTCTCCGTGAAACTGACAAAAATAATGTCCTATAAATGTTTTATTTTTTCCTTACCCTTAATTACCTGTGCTTGTTCATTGATATATATCTCATATTATTCTTTGGATTAAGAAAATTTATTGAGCTGTTGTAATGCCTGTAGATCTTGGTAATGAAATCCTTGGTGCTTTTTTGAGATCCATGCTCCTGATATCGTCAAAATATGTAGGAGACAATCACTGCTGTCTACAAAAGTTGTAAGTGCATACATTTTAGTAACATTCTTTCTTGTTAAAGAAGAGAGAATTGCTGTGGTGACACACCTCCATGCCTGTAGAATAGCTAAAATTATATGATTTGATGTAAGGCTTTGTGAATAATCTTTCTACCTTTATTTCAGGTAGAAATAGCTGGAGCAATAACTTCATCACATTAGATCCTTACAGGAGCAAAGTTTTCTTTCATCTAGCTGTCTTAATTTCAGCGTGCAAATAAAAGTTTCCCACTAAACTACATTTTTTTCCTCTCAGTGCGGTCTTGATGCAAGCTATATGTCAGACTTAGAGGTTACATGCTGTTAGATTTTCTTCACATATCTGTGTCCAGAGGCTAAAAATCTCTCCGCTTTTTGGTGCATATGGTTGTTCATTGTGACAACAAAATGAAACACATAGAACTGATTTAAATAACAATATTGTAGTTTTAATTTAGATAAAACAGAAGAGATCCACTATCTGTATCTCTGTCACAGAAAAACTGTCTTCTGCAGAGTGCACGTCTCTCTTGAAAATTTGTTAGGATTCTATTGCAAGGTATTTTTCCACATAAGTGGTGGTTTTGTTTCACAGAGAGATATAGAGCAAAAGAAGAGTTGGTATATGTGTAAATGTAATTGCTTACACTCACAGAAAAACAACATGTTCCTCTAAAGCAATCAGGAAAATTTTTTCTTTCAAAGTGTCAAAATTAAAGGGAGAAACTGCTACATTGATAGTTCCTTTCCATTCAGGATTATAAGACCCACTTTTCTATCTATTTAGTTTGATAAAATATGCTCCTGATCAATGTTTCAATGCTGAATAAATTTTGCAAGAGACATTAATCTACTTTTAATATCTTTTGCTAATATAAAAAGATTGAGATCAGACAATAGTCAGAATTATGTACTAGCCATATCTGGTCTCTTGATTTTACTGCAGAGATGTTATTTAAACTTCTTTTTGAAGAGGAAAAAAAATAGCTCCTTCTAAAATAAAACCTGGAAGTGTTCCTGGGGAATAGCTTGTTTGACTGATAGCTTCCAAAAGGCTGAAGGGTTAAGACAACCACAGGCTCATTGCCATGTGCTCTACACAGCACTTTGTGCATGTGCGCTGATCCACAAATCCTTCAGTATACCATGATGCCAGGACATGCAACACACTTTGGGCTATAAGAGTTCAGCTCTGACAGGCTGCAACAAAGCCTTCACACCAGCATTTTCAACAGGAAAAAAACTTAAGTCCTCAAAAACAGGAAATAGGTTTTTGTTCAAGGGATTACCATGTAGGAATGAAAGCCAAGTCCATGTCAAGTTCTGCTTGTTGGGGATGCAGCTAGCTTGCTCTAGACCAGCCTTGAAGAATGTGGGTGTGAAATACCCTCTAAAAGTGATCTGGAGAGGAAAGGTAGCTGCATGGCATAAATATGCTAGCCAGCCAAAGTGTGCAGCCAGAGCACAGGTATCAGCACAGTAGTAGCGAAGTCCCCTGGAGACCTAATTGCAATCCATTCCTGTGTCTATGATAGTGATGTAAAAATACTTATTGGCAAGTTTTTGCAGATGACAGTCTTTGCTGGGATAACAAATGATAAAAAGGAGAGATGACTTCTGAGCACTTGTCATAATCTGGGTGTATGACCAGAGTGGGGATCATTCATCAAGCTTGCCTATAGTCTAGTGTGGTTAATCTCTGCTGTGGCTTAACCGCAGCTGGAAACTAAGCATAACTTGCTTGCTCACCCCATAGGACATAGGAGAGAACTGGAAGGGCAAAAGTGAGAAAGTTCATGCACACCCAGCGTCACTGGAGGGGTGAAGTGAGAGACAGAGAGAAGGCCTTGTTGCTGTGTAAGCGCTCCTCCACAACAAAGAAAGTATTTTTCTGCATTATAAAAACTGTTTTCAACACAAATTCAAAACAGCCCCATTCCCACTACTGTTGGAAAATTGACTCTGTCCCAGCCAACACCAGCACAACCTCCCCCCCGAGATTAATTAGTCTCCTGCTCTGAACTGTTCTCTAGAGGGTACTATCATACTAGCTTCCTCTACTGACTCTAAGGGACTCTGGGGAAATTAGCCTTTATAGACAAAAATTAGCCCTTGGAAATACATTCCCTTTCCCTGGTCTGACAAATATCTACATATCTAGGATGTGAATAATGCATATACTTCTAGAATGCCTTGCAAAATACCACTTGGGGGAAAAAAAAGGACTCTCTTTACTTCCATTGCACACAAAATATGCCTGTTTTGTAATAAGTGAGAAGTACAGGTACTCTTCAGTCTTAGGCATAACTATGAAACCCTCTAAAACAAGAAATCAGTAAGGTGAATAAGAGCCAAGGAAAACCTCATCACTCTCACCAAAAAAAAAAAAAAAAAGTAAAAAAAAAGTGGTTTTCTGTTTGGAGGGTCCTAAATTTGAAGATAAAATTACTGCTGCTTCAGTTTTTCTTGCCTGTCAAAGAAGCAAAGTATGTAATTTAATAATACATATTCACAACCAATGTGATATATTTCACTATAAAACCTCTTTTTTAGAGACCTATCTTTTTAACAGAATGAACAAGCATTGCTTTTCCAGAAAAAACAAGAGCCATCGTGTTTTAGATCTGTGCTAGTAGACGCGGCATTCCAAGATTATTACACAGAACAAACAAGAGAGATTTTTTCTTTTAGGTGGAGCATCCCAAAGCCATTTCAGGATTTATTTTTTACTTAACAGATCTAAGATCATTAGACTGTGAATGTTTTTGAAACAAGCCAGTGCAGATTCCGAGGTTCTTTCCTACCAAAGAATGATTCTTTTCATTTAGAGTGTGAAGGATATTCTATCATTAATTTTAAAACCTTTGGCAATAGGGAATTATAGAGCAAAAATGACTAAACACTACATAGACTGACATCAATGTTGAAATATGAGGAAGTGAAGTCCTTTTTACTCACTGATATATTTGTATAAATTGCAGCTTTCTTAAACTAAACAGGTAGGCCCTGAACCAAAAAA